>PVHP010039084.1:0-16545 GCA_004024765.1 Zapus hudsonius | reverse complement strand
AAGAGAGGGGGAGGGGAGTCTGGCTCTTGTTGCTATGGGGAGGCTGCAAAGGGTGGGTGATTTGTCTGCCTATGGCCTTTGACACATTCCCGTCTCCAGGACACATCTGTCCCATAAGTGTGGCTCCTGTCACCGTCACTGGCCGTTTCAAGCTCATGTTTCTCCTCTCCTCATATTCAGTGGCAAGCTCAAGAGGAGGTGACCCAAGCCCAGCTGCAGGGCTGCCGCTCCATGAACCCTTGTCCCTTGTACGATGAGCAGACAGGAACCCTCTTCCTCTTCTTCATCGCCATCCCGGGCCAGGTCTCAGAGCACCACCAGCTCCAGAGCAGGACCAATGTCACACGGTTGTGCCACATCGTCAGCAGCGACCATGGGAGGAGCTGGAGCTCAGCCAGGGATCTGACAGGCACCACCATCGGCAAGGCCTACAAGGACTGGGCCACGTTTGCTGTGGGCCCTGGGCACTGTCTGCAGCTGGACGACAGCACTGGGAGCCTGCTGGTGCCTGCTTATGCCTACAGGAACCTGCATCCCCTCCGCGCACCCACCCCCTCTGCTTTCTGCTTCCTCAGTCACGACCACGGGCGCACGTGGCAGAGAGGGAACTTCTTGTCTCAGACCACAGTGGAGTGCCAGGTGGCCGAGGTGGGCGCTGGGGCACAGAAGGTGGTATATCTCAATGCTAGGAGCTCCTTGGGGGCCAGGGTCCAGGCACAGAGCTCCAATGGTGGCCTAGATTTCCAGAATAGCCAGGCTGTGCGGAAGCTTGTAGAGCCTCCCCATGGCTGCCATGGAAGTATAGTCTCCTTCCCTAGTCCAGGCCCAAATGCCTCGAACACGTGGCTACTCTATACCCATCCCACAGATCCCCAGAAGAGGGACAACCTGGGAGTGTACCTCAACCCAAGGCCCCTGGACCCCACAGCCTGGTTGGAGCCTGCCCTGTTGGCCACAGGCAGCTGTGCTTACTCAGATTTGCAGAGCATGGGACATGGCCCCGATGGCTCCCCACAGTTTGGGTGTCTGTTCGAATCACATGACTACCAGGAGATCGTTTTCCTCATGTTCACCCTGAAGCAAGCCTTTCCAGCCATATTTGGGGTCCAGCCAACCATCTGGCTATAAGCCAAGAGGGTCCGTTCTTTAAGGTACCCATTCCTCTCTCTCCTTACTGCTCCCTCTGGACTTCGGAGGCAGGCTCTCTGGTCCCTTCCTTAGGAGCGAGCAGAAAGCTCTGCCTCTTGGCTGTTTACTGCCTTCGTTGTTGAGCTTTTACAGAAATGTTCTATTTTCAGCCCAGAAATCAAAGGAGCCTGGCTTTCCCTGGCCCCTTAACAGGGAAGGCGGGGACAGAATGCACAGCGGCTGTCATTCTGCATGTCGGCTGTCACTATGCTACCTCACCCTGCCTATTCCCCTGTTCCCAGCTTTTGTGTAGGTCTTCATAAATCACCCAGCCCAGCTCATTTCTTCCTGGGAGATGCGCTTCAAGTCCCCAAGGAAAGATGGAGCCCAATATGTGAATTAGCAGAGACCTCTGAGTGAGGGTGAATGTGAGTGTGTGTGTCCTCCATAAATGCTTTACAGCAGCTGAGACCAGATCGGTTTTTCTGGGAGACACACAGGACACAGACAACAACAGAGCCAGCTTAAGCCATCGTCTTCACCTCCCGGGGCTGCCACAGTAAATTACCTCAAACACAGTCAGAGTTCATGGAGGGCCATCTTCCTGCAGCTCAAGCTGCTTGCCAGGCCACAGGGTCCCTTCTTGCCTCTTCTGTCGTCATATGGCCTTCTTCTGTGTTGTCATGAGCCACTTGCTAGTGGGCTTAGGATTCGCTGGATGGTGAGCTGTGCCATCTCCAACATCCTCTGTCACAACTGGGGAGACACCTTTTCTAAGTCAGGTCACATTCCTGCTGGGGTTTGGGATGTGGCTGTATCTTGAGGCTCCCCCATTCCTCCCGCTGTAATCATCCTAGGCATGGTTTTCACAAGCACACATCCTTCTATGTGGCTAAGGGGAGGAAGGTGTTCCAGATGGATTAACTCATCTGGACGAATCAGAATTGTTCAGGGCTTGGGGTCCCAATCCAGTGTCTATGGTGTGGAACTACTGTGGGACAGTTGGGTTGTGGTGTCCAGGAAAGTCATGTGGTGGTAAAGGAGACAGTGAGGGATGCTGGGATTGTGTGACCCTTGCCACAGAGAAAGAGCAGAGAGCAGATTCTCCCAGGCTGACTTAAGGGATGACAACCTCAGTGGAGGAGGCTGGCTCCTCCCTCAGGATAGGCAGGGACTTCTGTTACATGTCCTGTGAAAGACTTGTTCCCTGCCCCTGCAAAAGCCCCTCTCATTGGCTCAGTGACACCCATCATGGATTTTTAAAAAAAAATTTTATTTATTCATTTTCAAGCAGAGAGATACAGAGAGAGAGAGATACAGAGAGAGAGAGAGAGAGAGAGAGAGAGAGAGAGAGAGAGAGAGAGAGAGAGAGAGAGCACCAGGGCCACCTCCTTGTGGGTCTGGCAAATGTGGGTACTGGGGAATTGAACCAGGGGCCTTAGGCACTAGAGGCAAGTGCCTTAACTGCTGAGTCATCTCTCCAGCCCAGATTCTTGCACTTGGGTTGTGTTCTTGTCTGGTCGAGTGTGGGAGCTGGAGGTGTGGCTTTGGTTTGGGGGGCAGTTCCCAGGGCTGGCTTCCCATCAGAGTGCTGCTTCTCCTTGGGATCTTAACTAGGGACTGGAGGGAGGAGGAATTGAGTCCTAGAAGGGGATGTTAAGCCCCTCAGTTTGGGAAAGTGTGTCCCTCTGGGGTCTTGCAAAGTGCTCCAAGTGGCTGGGGCTGAGGCTGCACATGGGAATGGAGAGTGTGGTGTGTGGAAACAGTAGTGATTCTGGAGAAACTCAAAATGGGTGAGCCCTTCGGGGCACTCTGAGTGTGCAGGGCATCCTACTAATCATCACACCAGGGCAACAGGCATTACCCAGGAGTATCTTAGGCAAACTGTGTGGTTTAAGAGACCCACGATAGATGATGCCAGGGAGAGGCTGGACTGGCAGAACCACAAACCTGTAAAAGGTACCCTAGGTGTGAGGCACCTGCCACTACAGACAGATTGCATTCTCCTGGACTCCAGACACTCACGGGAGTCAGGAGCTCTTCCTACCAGCGGCCTGTTAGAACTCTCTGGGGAGCTTTGCAACAATTCTGATGCCAGGGCCCCACCCTGAACAGCGAATTCAGTATATTTGGTGGTAGAGCCAAGGTGGATATATTTCTTCAAAATCTTAAATTTTATGAAGACCAGGATCAAAAATCACCAGCATATGCCCTAAGAACCTCCTCCAGGGAGATTCAAAAATGCATCAAAGCAGAAAACCAGAGGCTGCAGAGAACTCAACACTAAAGGAGACTTAGAACAGGTCCTCCAAGGCTCGGGGAGCATTACAGAAGAGGAGGTGGAAAGACAGGGTACGAAGGAGCATTCTAAGACATTGTCCCCCAACAGAGAGTGGTGCATTTATAACCCCACAGTGAATACCAATAACCCTGCTGAAGAGGGCTCTCGGGGGAACGGGGTTGGAGACAGGAGATGGGAATATGACCAATATGGAATATGTTCATACAGTAAAGTTCACAATAAAAAATGGAAAAAGAATAAATGTTTATTCAAATCTACTGGATTTTAGTTATCATGTGTTTACCATTATAAAGGACTAAAGTGGCTGGGCATGGTGGTACACATCTTTAATCCCAGCCCTTGAAAGGCAGAGGTGGGAGGATTTCTGTGAGTTTGAGGCCAGCCTGGGACTACAGAGTTCTAGGTCAGAATGGGCTAGAGTGAGACCCTACCTCAATAAACAAAAGACTAAAGAACAATCTGAACTTTTAACTAAAAATCACTAGCATAGGCGATTTCTAGAATTCCTTCTAGTTATGAAATGCCAAAGTCTTCTGACTGTTAATTTTTTAAAAGCAAAAGTTGATTTAGTTAAAGTCAAATGGATCCACACAATAGAACTGTTGGGCACTGCCTGTTGGCGCTGCTACTGAGGGCACGGAGAACAAAGGGTTAAAGGTGTATGAGTGAGGTGAAACCCCGAAAATTCGGTAGGCGTTTCCCAGCTCCACCTACCCTGACTCCCACCCCCATGGGCTGGCCACAGAAACCAGCATTTCCATCTCAGCATGACTGGATTGGCATCAGCAAAACTTCCTTGTGCCCATCCCCACTGACCTGACCGTGGCTAATATCACGTATTTCCCGCCACTCATGGCCCCCAAATGAGGTGTTCTCAGGTTGTTCCCACCCACCTATCCCAGTGCAGGCTGCCAACTCCCCACCCCCATCAACCAATCTCCTCTTCTCTTCCCAATTCCCCATGCCCCTGGCCCCCTTTTTCCTATAAAATGTAAGTCCCCCAATTGAATAAAGAACCACGTGGATATACAATACGCATCTGCTCGCCTCTGAGTTCCTGCCGGACCCCCTTGCGCCATCCCCCCAGCTCTGTGGGCCCCAGCCCTGAGACAGCGAACAGCGGACAGCTTGCCTCAGCTCCTGCCGCTTCTCCTGTCTGGAGGAGAAAACAACAGGTAACAGTAGCAAGAATTGGCAGGAGCAGGGAACACTCTAGACTCACACATGGCAGAGGACAGTGGTCAATTTCTCTCATTGGGAAATTGATGAGTCCCTAAAACTAAACATGCGAATTTCCTACAACGAAGCCATTGTTCTTCTCTGAAGCATATGCCTGAGAAGAAAGAGTGTCTGTGTCTGCCAAAGGCATGTGTGTGTTTGTCTGCAGCAGCTCCATTTACAAGGAAACATTCAACCTGGACAGAGCCACGTGTCAATGAAAGGCAGAATGGGCAACTGGAATATTCTATGTCAATAAAAGAAAGAGCCACAGCCACCCACAGTAATGTAGACAGAGGACTTTCATGCAGTGTGCTGAGTGAAGGAAGCCAACAGAGGACCTGCTTTAACATAGAGCAAGCTTGACAATTCCCACGAAGTCCAGGAACAGGTGAGACAAACCTATGGCATGTCCGTCAGGATTCTGGCCACCTCTGATGGGAGAGCTGTCAACGGGGAGAGGACAAGAGGGGGAGTTCTGGTTGTGGAAACCTGTTTGATGTGAAGCTGGTTCTGTGGGTGATTCCATATGCAAAATTCCATCAGCTGTGCTCTTTTTAAAAATATTTTATTTATTCATTTTCAAGCACAGAGAGAGAGAGAGAGAGAGAGAGAGAGAGAGAGAGGAGTGAGCACCAAAGCCACCACCTTGTGGGTCTGGCCTATGTGGGTACTGGGGATTTGAACCCGGGGCCTTGGGCACTCGAGGCAAGTGCCTTAACCGCTGAGCCATCTATCCAGCCCAAGTTGTGCTCTTAAAATTTGTGTACCTGACTACAATTATGTATTGTTAAAAAAAAAAAAAACCAACTTTGAACTGAATAGTCAGTTTAACTTTGACAGTAATTACTATGCTGGATTTTAGAAACTTCGGAGTAGAATTTCAAAATAACTTTTTATTTTGGAAGAATTTTAGATTTGTCAAAAAGTTGCAAAGACAGAAGAGACCGTTCTCATCTACCTCAAATTCAGACTTCCTTAATGTTAATGTCTTACATAACTGTCAAAGCTGAGATGTCAGCATTGGTATATGACTGTGAGCCAAACTCTGGGCTTTATTCCCCAGGGCTATGGGCAGAGCCCTCCCAGCCTTCCTTGGCTCCATCACTCCCTCCATCTTCAGAGTTCTGGTTTCCCTGAGCTTTCCAAGAACATTCTTTATCTGCTCCAGACTCCAATTCAGAAAACATTTGGCACATTAAGTGAGACAATTATTATTGTCACAAAGTTGTGGCCTTGGAGACACAGATCCTCAGCACCCCCTCCCACATCCCTCTAAAAACCAATTCCTAAAGAAATCAATGAAAATGCAAAGAATATGTGCATCCGGCCCAGAGTGCAGGTGTGCAAATATCAGAGAAGTGGGTTGGTTGGCTTCTGAAATGGAGAGATGGCTTCCAAATCAATTTCAGCAGAGCTCCAAGTTCACACCACATTGTCTGAGGCGACGCTGGCCAGTTTTGAAGACTCATGCACGTGTGTGTGTGTGTGTGTGTGTGGAAGCAGGGAGGCCATCTTGGATTAGACAGGTAGGGTGCAAACATAATCACCAGTGTCCTTATGAGAGGGCAGAAGGGCGGGCATTGACTGGAGAAGGAGGCAACACGGCCCTCAAGCTAGAGGACTCTGAAGATGGAGGGAGTGACAGAGCCCAGGAAGGCCAGGACTGCTCTGCCCAGAAACCTGGCTCTGTGGACATCTGTACTCTGGCCCAGGGACCTCCCTTTGAACTTCTGCCCTTCTGGGCTGCTTTATGCTGTCAAGTTCAGGGGGTGTGGAAAATTGTGAACTTGAGCTCCCATGAAGTCAGCCTCACAGTGGAAACTGAATGACATTTGCCAAGACAGAAAAGAAAAACACCACCCGTCATCTTCTGGTGAGCCACCTCAACCCTGTCAGACTCTGCCTTCTTCCACTCATCATACTAAACAGATGCACACTTATAGTCAGGCACACGCATGCATGCACAGGTGTACAATGCAAACATGCATGAATGCATTTACATACGTACATGCACACACATTCAGACAAGTACACAATTCATGCACACACATGCAGTCACACATATTACAAATACATTCATTTCCACACATGTGCACTCTTGCACACATATGCACATATTCATAGAAAGAGTTTCTGCTCCTGAATTCTCCTCCTCCCGAGATAAGCTCTTCACAGAGGGAGTCCAGTGACTTCCTTCAGAGCACACACCTCGTTAGTGGCAGGGCCAAGAAATCAGTGGGGTTTTCTGTTCTCAGACCCATATTCCCACACCTGTTCTGGAAGCCTGTCTGAACATCCGTAAAGTACGAAGGGTATCTAGATTCTGCCGAGTTTGGCTGGCTTGTTTCTGTGCCTGGAGACACTAGACCCTGTCCTTCCTGCCTTTGCCTCATCTCCTCAGCTGAGGAGTCTGCCAGTGTCAGCCCTGACGTCTGGACAGAAAGGGTCTCAAGAGCTGAGCATGCTCACCCTCGCTTGCTGACAGCCTCAGAAGGCTGGGGTGCTCCAGAGCCAAGTGGAGCTGGGTGCACACTGCCATCCACACCTCACCCCCAGCTAGGAGGGAGAAAGGAAGGATCCAGTATTTAAATGTTCTGCTGGAAGAGGTGAGAAATCCGACTGTACTTTTGGCAAGACACTCCTTTCTCAAATACCATTTCTGTACTCCTTTTAGAAAGGGAAAATCACCCATAATCCCACTAACCACATTTTTTATCTGATCTTTTACCTGGAAACTTCTCTTTTTCTCCCAAACTAAGACCACTCTGCAAAATCGAACGAGGATCATTGCTCTTTCTCCTCCTGCTTGACATGGTCCTGTGAGCATTTCCCCCAGGTGACTCACCTGCAAAGTGTCCTATGTCACACAGACACACCACAGATCACTTAATTGTTCCTTTCCCATTAGAGGCTGAAGTTATTCCCATTCTTTTTTGTTATCAGTAACACTGAGAGCAGTGTCTTTGTGAGTAAATCTTGCTCTTTATTTGGGATTATTTCTGAAAATAGAAGCCTCTCAAAGAAATTATTGGGTCAAGATAAACATTTGAAATTTCCTGAAATGTCTTGTTTATAAAGAGAATCACACCTCCCAATTATGAGCTACAGTGCCCTGGAATGTCTTTCTTCTTTTATCCTTTTAGACACAGGAGTTTCCAGAAATACTGACTTTGTCATATATTTGTTCTTTAATTCGTCAATCATGGTCCCTGATGGGGTAAACAAATACTAACCCTTTCAGAGAGCCACAGTCAGAAGGACCCTGGGCATTCATTCCTGGCCTGACCTTGTTGTAAATGGGGTTGAAACAAGCCAGGGAGGCTGGGGGACCTGCTCAAATAGTCCTGTCCTGAACTCCCTCAGGCCCTTCTCCCAACTCCACCCTGGACCAGAAGCTCTAAGGGTCTCAGCCCCCCCCCACACACACCTAATGCCTCCTTTCTTCCATACCTGGAGGGTCTGGGTAGGACAGTCAAGACCTCCCCTTGCACAAGGCTCTAGCTCAGGAGACCCCCAGGGGCTGTTGGCAGCCGTCCTGTGTTGCTTCTCTATATGGAGGGCTTTCCTTTATTCCAGATCTTTCAGGGTCATGTTCATGGCTGTTAGAATGGAAATGACCACCATGGAGACCGCTCTGAAAGGAAAGGTTTTTAATAGGAGGAAAGGGTACCCCAAGCTCCAGGCTAGCTCCCAAGATGAGAGAAGCCCAAAACTCAGACCAAGATTTGGCTTTTTAAGGTGGATGTTTAGCTTGGGGAAAGGGAACCAGGTGCTTCAGCATCAGGAAGGGCAGTGCCTCCTGCCAGACAGAGACACAGCAGGTGGGTGTGTTATCTCCTGTTTTGGAGGCAAGGTCTCTGTGAAACTTCTCCTGAGGCCACTGGGGGAGGGAACCAAGGTGTTGCCTGAATCTGGACCTAACATCCCAGCCTTTTGTAATGGATTATGGGCAAAGTCTCTCTGGCTTCTTCCCGCTGACAGTGGGGCGAAGGTGTTGGGGGGGGGGCTAGGATGGATGGCGGTTTCAGGGTCCAGAGATGGAGTCAGGCTGGAAAGGAGAAGAAGTCATTAATAGTTGATTAAATTTTTGTGAGTAAGGCAATGTTGCTGGTTTTGGACATTTTAGGAGACAAGGGGTCTTGAGGAGTATTAAGTTTATTCCTATTGTTGGTCCTAAAAGTGGCATTAGCCAAGGCCATATGGACCCCAGGGCACTCCAAGGACTTAAGGAGGGTCTGGCTGATTTACATGGTAACAGCACACCTGGCTTAGAGAAGCTGCTAGGCTGACCCCTACTGTGAAGGGTACAGGAAACAAGCACCAGTTGTTAGAATGAAAATGACCAGCACGTGAGACCACTCTGAAAGGAAAGACTTTAATATAGGAAAAGTGAGCTGCCCGGCTACTTTCACAGAGGTAGAGAAAGGAGCGTCTGGCAGAATCAGACCTGAGCTTTTAGGGAATGCCAGGCTAGGGGAAGGGTCCAGGTGGCCCGGAATGGGGGAGGGATGTTCTTTTTCCGCCAAACACAGGCACAGCAGGTGGGGGGGGTGCTCTATCTCTTATTTATCAGTAGGCTTTGGTTTCAATGTTAAAATCTTCCCTTGAGGCCACTGGGGAAGGGGACCAAGGTGTTGCCTGAATCTGGACCTAACAATGGCTCTATAGCATTAGGGCCACAGTTTCTGTGAAGACTGACATTCTGATGTGCCAGCCTCTTGGGCCTTTTCCCATTAATCCAACCCCAAGACATACGTCAAACACTTGCATCTTCTGCATTGTGCTGAGGGCAAAACCAGAGGACAGTCTACCGAGGGCAGCTGTTATGTGACAGGGACCATTGTAGGTTCTTAGTGGTTCATTGTCTGATCCCCACAATGACCTGCTGAGTGGTCCTCTCATCACCCTCTTTTGCAGAGGAAAGAACAGAGAAGGATGAAGCCTCAAGATCTAGCAAGATATCAGGTCAGACTCCCTACTGAGTCTGCCTTTTTCTCACCTGACCACAGAGCTGGAGCTGGAGGAGGTTAAACCTTGAGAAAGTATCATGGTGCAGAGCAAGAGAGACCAAAGAAATTCCAGTGTGCTCCAGAAGGAGGAGGTTTGCTTCCCCGCTGTGTCCAGAAGCAGGCTCTCAGTATCTGCTCCACACATGAACAAGCAGAAACACACAAGGTGCCAACTCAGTGGTCCTGGAGCCCAGGGGAGTGTGGGAGAGGGAGGGATCAGGAAAGGCTTGGGATGGTCAGGGAGCCATACCAAGCACATGGCGGAGCTGTCAGGGATTAAACCTGGCCACTTGGGCAGCTTGGCTTCCCATGATAGAAAAACCATGTGAGGACAGAGTCATCCATGGCTGTGGGGGAGGATGGCTAAGGAAGGACCTCCTAAAATAGCCCAGGGATAGTGATGCAAGGCCAGATGGAGGCAGGGCCTGCAGGGTTACAGCAAGGGAAGTGAATTCCAAGACATTCTAGAATTTGGGGAGAGGATATTGGATGTGGGTGTTGAGAGGGGGTGGGAATGAGGATGTCACCCTTCGGCTTGGAAGAAGCCAGCTTGGTGGCAACAATCTGGATGGGCGATGCACGTGGAAGAACAGGTTTGAGAATGAAGACGGAGATGCAGACGAGTAGGCTAGAAGTGCTAGGAGATTATCACAGAGGCAGTGAGGTGTGTGGGTGGGAGCTGGAATGAGGTCGGGGCCAGGAGCACAGATTTGGAGGCTCCAGGCAGAGACAGTGTCAGGTAGAGGAGGGCTCTGACGAAAGAGAAGGCCAAGAACCAAAGCCAGAGAGCACCAGAACGCCAGCGAGGGGGGAGGAGACCATGGTCACAGAGGAAGAAGGTGAGAAGAGGGGGAGGACTGGGAAGATCTCAGAAGGGAGGAAGAGTCCCAGGCTATGATGAAGTGGGTGAGAGGAGGGAGACAAGGTGGTTGGAAGGTTTGGGTGGGAGCACAGGAAAGGGCAAGTCAGGCCACGGTAGGAGGTGATGACCTTGTAACCCTGAGTCAGGGCAATTGGTTCATAAAGGTCATCAGTTAAGTAGAGAGACAGGGTGACAGGCCGGATGAGGACAGGAAGAGCTGTGGTTCTCAGTCCTGGCTATCCTTTCCCTCGTGGTGCAGGGGGAAGCCCAGGCTCCACCCTGCAGGGTGTTATTTGATTGATCTGGGGGTCAAGGAGCCTCCTTAGCACAGAAGGCATTACATCAGTCTCATAATTGGTCTGGGGGGGAGGCTTTGCATATTAGCAACCGAAGATGAAACCTCTGGTGGGGAAGGGGTTTTAATTTTCGTTTTGCAGGATGGAAAGCATGGTCTTGCTTAGAAGATGAGAAGAGGAGTGGGTGGGTGTTGGGACCCAGCCTGGCTGAATGTCTGTGGGCTAAGTTTTAGAATATAATATGAAGCTGGACCAGGTGGCACACACCTTTAGTCCAAGTGTGAGATAAGCCTTTGATCCTAGCATGCCTCTGCCCCCAGGAGGCAGAGGTGATGGCTGATAGCCTTAATCCTGTTTCTTAATGCTAATAAGCTTTGTTCCTGCTTGCTGAAATTCTTTGTGAAAGAGATAAGAATATACAATGCATCCTTGGGTTATATGTAGGTTGGATACTGGAATAAAAATTTGAGATTTGCCCTGACTTATATCCCGACCACGTGTGGTTCTCTGGCCGTGGCATTCACCTCTCCCCAATGGGGCCCATCTCCTGCTGGCCAGAGAGACTTGGGCTCCCTCTCAGGGGGCCAGGGGTCTGCGCTCTACCCAACAGGTGGGGAAGGGAAGGAGAAAACCCAGGAGCACCGAGGCTTTGGGAGCTGGCCCAGATGAGCAATGAGGGGACCTTGAAGGAGCAGAGCACACAGAGAGGAAGGCAGGCGAGGGTGAAGATGAAGGTGGCTTGGGAGACCCAGGTATCCTCAAGTCTCTGGCCACCATACTGGTTGACTACACAGGTTGTTCTGGGACTGGTTGGAGTATTTTTCTGGCAATGGGTCTGCAGCCTCTTTCAGAAGTGAGTCTGGATGGCAAAGGAAAAGGGCTGTGCGAAAGCCCAGAGTTTGGGACACAGTTGGCATCGTGGACGCTGGGTGTGAAGGAGTGAGGAGGAGAAGGTGGGATGGGACAGAGACCACGGCTGGCAGAGATGGTAGGTTCAGATGTCACGGTTTGGATAGCTGGGTGTCTCTGAGGGGCACAGCTGGCAGAAGAGTCAAGCCTAGACATGGAGTAAGGTGGACTCCTGTCTGGCTCTCCAGGAAGGATGGGATAAGGCAGAAAGGAAAGTGGCAGTTAGGGTTACTGAGAGTCTGAGGTCATGACAGAAGGACCTTTGAAGGAGTTAGCAGGGAAGTAACATGATTGAGGGCGAAGGAGAAACAGGGAAAAGACGGCAGTTAGTCAGGGAACCAGGAGATGCCATTCTGCTGTCCTGGCAAAAGGAGAACTTGTGTCAGCACCTGTCTCTCAAGGTGGCTGCCAGTGACACTCCCCAGCAGGAACTTCCTGTTTCTTAGTTCAGCTTCTCTGGGTCAGCCCCCCCCCCCATCCAATCAGGTCGTGGCCCCTCCTGGGTCAGCCCCTTGAGTCCATGAACCAATCAGGCTCTCCCTATATACCTGAGTCTCATGAGAAGCCTCACCTAGCTGGATGTCTATCTGTATAAAGGAGGTTAACCATGTGGTTCAGCCCTCTCTTCTTCCTTCCTGTGGTCTCACCTGAACACATGAGTACCTCTGTCTTTCTCCTTCCCATCCTGGCAGGGAAGGGAGGGAGTACTTCTTTCGGCCTGGGAATTTTCATGCTTGCCTTGCTTTGGGGTGTGTCTTGCTTGGTGTGCTTTCTCACTTTGTTACATGTATGATTTTCCTCTAATCTCTGAGTCCTTCACTCTTTCTGATCCTCTCTGGTCTTTATGTGAAGGGATCTTTTGGTTCTCATGTTTTGCCTGCTACCTGTGGGTGTGTGCACCTCCTCCGGAGCCCTTGATGCCTGGAGATTTCTCTGGGATGGAGATTCTCATTGCCTTCCCTCTCCTCGTCCAGTCCGGCAAGGAGGATAATTCTCCCCTGGCTTGTGTCTTTTAAGCCTCTTCCCTGCATCTTAATCCCTCCTACAATAAACTTCATAATTCATAATTTTCCCCAACTAAACTTAATAATTCATGATTCAGAGTCCATTTTATCAATTCTTCTCTAAATTGGATAACGACCCTAAAGTTGGGGTTCACAAGTCTGGCAGACCCCCCCTCCCAGCTCCAAAATCCTGTATCAAGAGAACTTTTCAGGAAGATGAATCTGGAAGTTCTTTGCAGGCTGGATTGTAAATTGAGGATCTGGAAGACCATGTTTGAGAAGTCAACCCGGTCACTGCCACTATGAGGAGGGCTTCATCTCCACCAGGCTGTGTTCACCTTTCTCACCTCCTTCATGTGATTGTCAGCCACACTGAGGTGTCGATGGACAGCCCAGAGAGGAGGGTGAGGCACTCCACCTGCTCCAGCCAGACTGCCTCCTGAGCCATACATGTCCTCAACAGTCCTTCAGTGGTCAACTGAAACTGGTGGACTGGGGTCCAGCACCTAGTTATAGGCCCTGTGTTTCTTCTCTGGTGCCAGTTCCCATAATAGCCTGAGAAACTGTAGCAACAGTGGTATTTCAGGGGTGTCCAGACAAGAGAGGATGCTGGGAGAATTCAGGCAAGCTGGGTGAAGACTCTCAGCTAAAGAACTTTGAGGTCTACTACAAAAGTTCTGCTCTTGTAATTCAGGGGGTACAGTACGCAGACTGGTTCTAAGATCTGGAAACTGACCTGTCACTAACTAGCAGGCAAATTCTTTAACCTAACTTCTCTGGCTCTCGACTTCCCTGGCAGGAAGATACAGGTCATGCTAGGATCACCCTCATGGAGCATCCATGAGGACTGGATGAGGCAAATCACAGAATCTGGTGCAGTGTTCTCACCTAGATCTGCACTATTGCAAAGATTTACTATTGTTATAGGGTGAATTTTGTCTCCCCGTGTGTGTGTGTGTGTGTGTGTGTGTGTGTGTGTCTGTGTGTCTGTGTGTGTGTGAGACACACACACCAGGGTCTCTTGCCATTGCAAACAAATGCCAGATGTTGGCACCACTTTATTTATTATCTGACTTTACCATGTTGGTGCTGGGAAATCTAACTCAGGCCAGCAGGCTCAGTAAGCAAGCCCCTTTAACCATCTCCCCAGCTGCTCCCCACTTCCCTTTTATACGCTGAAATTCCAATTCCCAAGGCTTAAGGCGGCAGTTAAATTGTGAGGACATGATAAGGGGTAGGGGTGATTTCCTAGCCTGGAGGGTTAGTGGACATGAGGAAGAGGAGAAAGTCATATGAGGACACCCTGAGAAGGTGGCCATCTGCTAGTGGAGACGAGTCCCCATCAGAACCCAAGCATACCAGAACTTTGATCAAAGGCTCAACACCTCCAGAATGATGAGAAATCCATGTCTGTTGTGTGTTTTTAAAACTACTGCTCCTTGATGTTTCGTTATGGAGCCTGCACCCATAGCATTGCAGAGGGGAAGGGATGAGGGGGTCAGAGAGTGAGGCAGTTTAGGGTGACAGCCCCCCACCCCAAGAATGTAATGTCCTTGAGCCTAGCCTTGCAGTATGGAGTTGTCTTCTTAGATCTGTTTGTCTTTGAACTTGAGTCCTTCTCTAGAAATTAAAAAAATAATTTTAAAGCCCCTTCCCTTCCTGGAAGAGACAATTGCTCCCTTCTGAGAAGATGACACTCTTCCTGGAACACTGAGATTCCTGAGACACCCAGAAGAAACCAGTCGGGCTGATCAATTCAGCCCTCACCCAGAACAACCTGGAAAAGGCTCCAATCTAAGTCTCTAAGTGAGCTTCACCTGGCTCCTGCCTTCTCATGGGTGGGAGTTGGCTATACTCTCTCCTCCTTCCTTCCCTTAATCTAATAAATCCCTGTAAACTTTACCCTCTGGTCTGTGGACTTTATTTCTTCAACTCACAAGATAATAATCTGGAGACACCCCAAAATGATCGGTGCATTGGCAACAGAACCCCAATTCCTGGATCAAGAGGAACATAGACACTGCAACTCACCAGAGAAAGTGCCGGAGAAAAGAGTGATCAGTGAGGCAAAGGGGGCAGATAGCATTCAGCAGAGAATTGAGCCATTTCAGACATGTTTTCTGGTAGTCTAGGGAGCTGATCAACTGACCAGGATATAACCAGGATAACCCAGGGCTTGCTGAGCAGGTGAGAGAAACAGGCTGGGAAGAAGGTTCTGGAACTCCACAGGGAGGTTTTTGGCAAATCAGTTAAGACAACTGCTGGCTGAGGAAGCTAAGAGGAAGAGGAACAGAATCTGAAGCTGGAAGCAGTTGACACGTAGTCACCAGGGGAAGCGGGTAGCTGTTGGCAGAAAAGGCATTTAGGAAGTGAGGTAGCAGGTCCTGCCAAGGGAGGCTGTCGTGATTCATGCTTGGGAAGTGCAGGAGGCCAGAGAGGCTGCAGGAGTGGAGGCCCTGGGGTGGGTGCCAGGTGTAGCAACCTGGCAGCTGTGGTGGGTTGACCCTGCCAGGTAGGGGTGTGACTGGGATCCTGGAGTCTCGGGGGGGGGGGCAGTGCAGGTGTCTCTGGACTGGCTCTGTAATACCTGTCTACCCAGGTATTTACATTCCAGGTTTGAGCTGAGAGCACAGTGATCCAATGCTATGAACAGGCCATCAGGCCAGGCACCCTTCTCTATGGTCTTCTAAATTGTTCTTAAATTTTTATTTAGTCATTTATTTGAGAGAGGGAGAGCTAGAGAATGGGTATACCAGATATTCTTGCCAATGCAAGCAAACTCCAAATGCATGTGCCACTTTGTGCATCTAGCTTTATGTAGGTCCTGGGAATTGAACTCCAAGCTGGTGGGCTTTGCAATCCTTTAATCTTTAACCTTTAACCCCTGAGCCAACTCCTCTGCCCCCACATTGTTTTCCTGAACAGGAATTTAGCACTGAACCTGGAGCTACCAGTTTTATTTTTCAGTCAGAGTGGCTGACCTTTTAGCCCAGGGAGTCTCTGTCTCTGTCCCCCCTCCCACGGGACTGGGATTATGGACATGTGGGACCACACTGAGCATTTTTGCATGGGTGCTGGGGATGAAACTCTGGCCCTCTCAGGTCCTCATGCTTGTAAGTGTTCTTACCTGCTGAGCCATTTCCCCAGCCCCTGATTATTTTTTAATGCGCCAAACACAATTACATTTATTTTTATTTTATTCTATGGCAAATCGCAAAGACCTAGATTACCAGCTGTTTTAAAAACTGACCTTAATGTGACATAAGCCATTGTCAGAACTTGTAAACTGTCTGCATTCATGAGCGACTAGAAAACATCCTTAATTTATACTAAAGCAGAAATGCATTGCTATTAACACAGAGATATTGCTAATTACTAAATAGTGAAAAAACCCGAAATCATTTCTGTAGAGGATTCATTCTGACGATGCTAGGATGATACTCCTTGCCTTTCATTCACACAAGGGAAAAAGCAGGTCTGTTGGAGACCAAGTTCAGCCCTGTCCCAGCACTGCTGAGTGTCACAGGTTGTTGCGGTCAGCATTCTAGTTGCTGCGCAGAAAAAAACCCAAACAAAAGTGGCTTGTAGAGGAATGGGTTTATTAGGCTTACAGACTCGAGGGGAGACTCCATTCTGGCAGGGAAAACGATGGCATGAGCAGAGGGCTGGACATCACCTCTGCCACAGCACTGCAAACAGCGGCAGGAAGGTGCGCCAAATACTGGCAAGGGGGAGCTGTCTTTTAACCCTATAAGCCTACCCCCAACAACACAGCTTCATCGAGGTTGTGAAACCCAAACTGCCATCAGCTGAG
>PVHP010039083.1:0-16546 GCA_004024765.1 Zapus hudsonius | reverse complement strand
AATAATTATATGCCATGTGGTTCAAAAGTAGCTGAAAATTGTAATATTTACTATATTATTTGTTCATTATACAGCTTTGGCTAAGTCATAGCTTCTCAAAATCTCAATGTATATATTTGTAAGTGGGATGATGAACAATGTAGTTAGAATCAATAAACAAAATGGTATTTGTATGTTCATTAAACCTTTAGTTTAGTATGATATAACTTCCTTCTCTTCCTTGGACTGTTGGCCTGAGCATTCTCATCTCAGTGTGATCTCAGCAAAAAGGGCACTGACCTACCAGTCAGGAGTTTTAGGTTTTTATTACATCCCACAGATTTATAGCTGTGACTACTATGCAATATCCAAGCCTTTGGATTTTGCATCAGCAAAATAGGAAGTTTTGGTAGTATTTGCTTTATAGGGAGGGGGGTCATAAGGTGAAATGAGATGGTCATGCGTGCCTGACATTTAGCACAGTGCCTATTCTGTAGTAGGCACTCAAAGCTCACAGAGATACAATGAAACTTTCTTGAATGACAGTTGGCATGAACAAAGGTCTGGCTGTGGAGCTTTAAAATTCACTTTGTTCATATACACTGTATTTCTGAGTTCTCATTTCACCACTAAGCAAAATCATCCAATGTACAAAATCCCCATCTTAATAGAGAATTCACAGATAATTACTCAACTTTTCTAAAATGCACAGTTTGATGAGCATTGTGTCTAGAAAAATAATCTGCTCTTTGAGCTTCACTCTGGACTGTGTCATCAATTTGTGGCCTGATACTAATACAGCTGTTAAGCTCTGTTATGCATCACTTTTTTTTTCTAGAAAGAAAAGTGGAACAGATATTTATATGCAGCAATTCTCTAGGATGAAATGACTACTTGAATTAAAAGTGGTAAGTTTTCTGGCTAGTAATAATAATAATAAAAGTTCCCCAAGTTTAAAATAGTTGACTTTGGAATAGGAATAACTCAGCTTCTGCATCTGATTTGCTTTGGTTTATCAACAGCCTGACTCTTAGTGTCTCACCAGCCCCAGAGTGATGGTGACAGACACTTAGAATAATCAAAACCTATGCAAGCAGAAATCCAGAGGCCACAAAGAACTCAACACTAAATCAGACTGCCGACAGGCCTGCCATGGTTCAGGAAACTTTGTGGTCCCTGATACTCCAAAGGACTGACTAAGGCCTTCGTGACCCCACAGAGAATACCATAACCCCATGGAAGAGAATCTTCAGGGTAACAGGAGCTTAGGTGTGGGCATAATAGTGTACAACCTGTTTTTATAGATAATAATTTTTTTTAAAAAAACACTGTATATAGGCCTCCTCAATATGCCAGTGTGAACTAAACCAGAGTCCATTTTATGATAGACTCTTTTAGCTCCTTCTGGATTCTGTGTCTTTCAAATCACCTCCACTATGTGACATCTTGTACTTATTTCCAACCACACAGTAGATTACTGACTTCTCTATTTTTTAAAAAGAATTATTTTATTTTATTTTATTTGTAAGCAGAGAGAGAAGAGACATGGCCAGAAAGAGACAGAAAGAGCAAGAGAGAGAATGGGTATGCCAGGGCCTTCAGCTGCTGCAAAGGAACTCCAGATGCATGTACCACTTTGTATCTCTTACATTACATGTATACTAGGGAATCAAACCTGGGTTGTTAGCCTTTGCAGGCAAGTGCCTTAACCACTAAGAAAACTCCCTAGCCCCTGACTTCCCTATTTTTAAGTAACAGTTACTGCTCATCATAAAGCTTGAAATTTCACAAAGCCATTTGAATTTATTATCCACACACTCATCTTTATCACCAAAGGATTGGCTCCAAAACAACTCTGGTGATTATTTTATTGACAATATCGTTAGCTGTGACTGTAAAGCACTATTTTGAATCCTCTCAACCTAGCAGAATGATTGGTTTACAGTATTCCATCCTGCCCAGTTACAAAAGAATCTGTTTTGTCCATTCACCTTGAGTTTTAAAAGGTCACATATGACCAGAGCCTAGATTATAAAACAGTTTTTAAAACATGTCCAGAGGAGCTTGTTGTATTATCCCCTAACAAGCAACTTTTCTAATGGACCTAAAGGCCAACTTAAACCTTATCTGACCTGGTGCTTTGTGAGCTTTTTCCAAAGCTGGAGTTTTTTTTTTGTGGGTAAGACTTATAGGAAGAGAACATAAAAAGACAACAACCTTTCCAATGTGAATTTGTCTAAGAAGCTTTTCTTGGTCCAAAAGTTTATTGGAAATGAGCTGTCTGTTAAAGACAGATGAAAAATATTGTCACAAATCCCAACTCTTGATGACAAAAGACATCTATGATAAGACAAGAAAGTCACCTCACAAGTGGCTACATTAAGAAATAACATATAATTTTGATAGACTATAAATTGATTCCTATACTATCACTGAAGTTAAATGTTATGCACTGCATAATAAAGGGATAAAAGAAAAAAATACAAATATTTAAATACCATGTCTAGATTTATGTTCCTCATCCTAAGAGCTATTTATGATTCTTAACCATGTTAGCACCAAGCAGAAATAATGTGACATAGAAATATAGGTTCAAATAAGATAAAAATCTTGCCATTTCAATGGATTCTTGAACACATGAAAGAGTCTATCACAGCTCCTTAAAATATGAGTCACAAAACCATGTACCTTCACATAACTCAATGTAGGGGTCATGAAAAATTTAGCAAGAGTAAGTTTTCTGAAATATGGCCACTAAGAAACGAATTCAAAACCAAACATGTAATGTACCCAAGATGTTCCAGGCAGTGCTTGCCTGTGTTTTGTCATGCAATTAAATACAGTCTTGGCTCTGAATACACAACATGTGCACTTTGCACTAAGCTTGCCATCACAGCACATGACACCAACAAACACTGCCTGAAACACCTTGTCTCAGAGTCAAAACTACTGTGTATCATGAATGGCAGTGTTCTTGCTGTAACAGAGTTTTCTGTTCTTATGGAAATATGATTGTTTAATATGAAAAGTATAGACTTAATATTTTCCTACCACTGTCCCTCAGCATGTATTAAATTAGTATATTTGGGGATTTATTTTTTAAATGCATAAACTGCTAAAATTGCTGTTTAAAATTGTGTTTGGAGGTTTTATTTTAAACTGTGCTGTTTTATGCTAACTTGAGATTTACAAAAAGTCACTAAAATAACTTTGTTGTAGGATTAGGACAAAATTCCTGACAATTTCTGAAATGGCCTTAAACATATTTCTGCCATTTTGCACAACATGTTCATACAAAATGGCATTCTCAGCATTTACAATTTTAAAATTAAAATATTTATCAACTCACAAAATCAAGGATGCTTTGTGCCCTGCAGCATCAAATATTCAGCTAAGATTTAATCTTTATGCAAAACTAAATAAGAAAATACATTTCATTGGTGTGCAAATTTGCTTTCAACTTTAATAGACAGTAAAATTATATATTACAAAAAATTGTTTTACAACAAATTCCCTTAGTATTTATTATCACTGAATATTTGATTTGTATAATTATTTTATATGTCTTTTTTTCCAGTACCATGTAAACAATTCTCAGGTGAAAGGGAGTCATGAGTGGAAAAAGTTTAATAAGCCCTAGTATATGAAATCTGACCCCTTAGGACAGTTTAACTTCTCCTTGACTTTTAGCATATTGGCAGAATATCAATTCATCCTTACAAAACTTACTTTTTCATGAAACATCTGGAAATATTTAACTAGCAAATTATCCAAACAGATCACAATCTTATCTTAGGTTCCATCTTCCACTAATAGGATTCCATTACAACCCATTACGTGTATTTTGCTTTCCAGTTGAAATAATCTTGGTCAATGCTTTCAATGATAATATGTAATCTACTCCATACTGCACCATTTGTGCTAGTGGGCTATAAATTCCTTCAAAATGAAGTTCTGAGTTGAGAATTTTCTGACTGAAAAAACAAAATAATAATAGTGAATAACAACTAACAGCACATGTGCTTCCATTAGATACAAGCAAACTTTTTTTTTGTTTGTTTTTTGTTTCTTTTTTTTTTATTTATTCACTTATTTGAGAGAGAGAGAGAGAGAAAGAGGCAGACAGAGAGAGAGAGAGAGAGAGAGAGAGAGAGAGAGAGAGAGAGAGAGAGAATGAGCATGCCAGGGCCTCCAGCCTCTGCAAGCGAACTCCAGACACATGTTCCACCTTGTGCATCTGGCTATACATGGGTACTGGGAATTGAACTCAGGTACTTCTGCTTTGCAGGCAAACACCTTAACCACTAAGCCATCTCTCCAGCCCCAAACTTATTTTACTGGTAAGAATCCAATTTTCTGTTTCAGCAACGTAGTTGAAATGAATTAAAAAAAAAAATAAGACTCCACCTGTCACTTCTCTTTATATAGCTACCAAGCTATCGCCAACTCTGAGAAAAGATAAAGCTTCTGGACATCAGGAAAAAATAGACACTAGACACTGAGTGTTCATAAGACAGCAAGGTAACTGAGTTTACATAGATTAAACCTATTATTCACCTAGCAAAGGTGAATGGAAAATTCAACCTCCTAACAGGTATATTTTAAGAAATGTTTGATAATCAACCCAAATGCCCATCCATGGAGGAATGGACAGAGAAACTGTGGTATATTTACACGATGGAATTTTACTCAGCTGAAAGGAAAAATGACATACTGAAATTTAGGTAAAAATGGTCTGACTTCGAGCAGATCTTACTAAGCCAACACTCAAAAGAACGGAGAATCGAATGCCACATATTCTCCCTCATATGTGGTCCTTAACCAGGATAACCGTGTTCTTTATGCAGACTAGTAGTAAGAAGTGAAAGGTTCTGAATGAGGGGTAAGGGATGGGGGGAGGGGAATGGCTTAAGCATGAGGATAAACGATATTAGGTTCAAAAACATAAAATCCTCACCAGCATACTGTAACCTATTGAGAAAGTAGTGAGCATCATCTGGCAAGAGGGGCCATGAGTGATAGGGGAGAGAGTCTAAGCCTGTGAATAATTTAGATCAGCCTGACAACCCCTGGTTCCAACCAATGGTTCCTTCCCTCATTGAGATGTTGACCAAAGCGAATCATGAGATTTCAACAACAAGACAGAATTCTGTCAAAGCTCTTGGGTGCCCTCCCTTGGCCTGAGGCAAAACCCTGTTGCTGAAGAAACCACAGAATGCCATCAACCAGCATTGAGAGACCCTTCAACATCCGGAACGATATCCAGCCCCCAGAAGGCAGTTAGTGTAGTGCTGGAAGGCACTGCACAGGCTGCCAGGGGAAAATGATCAACAACGGCTGGAGTAAACAGAGACCACCGACACGAAACACAATCTGGGGTCATGAGTGGGCTGACCACACCCCCTACTGGGAGAGAACAGCGAACCAAGAAAGGAGCACTTGTGCAACGGAGGAGCCTGGGTCTGGGGGAGACAATCAACAGCTTTCAAATTCGGCCAATTTTCCACTTAGTGAGGGGGATCCCTTGTCTGGAAATTGGGATTCAGGGCGATGGTCACCGGATCCCGTACTCTTGGTATCCCAAGACAAGATGCACTAAGGGAACGATTGACAGGGAGGCTACTAGAAATAGACTCTAGGTAAACCAGAAATGTATATATTTGTTAACCTATACGGATCACACTCTCTGAAGGAGATTGTGCTTGTATTTTTCAGGATGCAGCAAGAGAGCTGGGGCCCATCTAACCCTAACAACTGACCGTAGGCCGATACCTGAGATTCTGGCAAGAGAGGAGCCACCACAGTCATACCATGGAGGATCCATATGGAACCCCGCAGTGAATGATGGGAGGAATGAGGGACCCACAGCCACAGACATTCAACCTACACAAGATAAGCCAGTGAGACAGAAACCAAGGATCTTCGACACAAAGACCCCTAAACTCACAATCTTAAAGCAGCCTTAATACTCATCCACCACGACTCAGGGAACTATGCGGAAGAGGGGGCGGAAAGATTGTAAGAGCCGTGGTAGGGGAGAATATCCAGAAGCATGGCACCCTTCAGTATCAACACACTTGGGACAGGAGGACCAGGTTGAGTACTAGGCTATCCAGGGCCCCCTGCCACAAGGACTGATCCAGATGGTACATGGAGGAGGATATCTAGCTGATTGGGGATGGGGAGGGGGGGCATTGGGGAATTGGGGATAACAACTCATTGTTTGCCCACTGAATAATGTAACACATTATGGACAATAAATATCTATTTAAGATTTTTAAAAATTCATATTTTGCAAGCAAAATAAATTATTTCTAGTCTATGAATGCAACCTGACTGGTTGAGAAATGCCTGGAAAACTGAGAAAGCATTCTTCCGAGTGTAAAAAAAAAGAAATGTTTGATAATATTATTTTTTTAATTAGATGGAGAAAATATGATATTCTCATTGGAAATAAGATGTTGTTTATAATAGTATTTTGCATAGCTTTTTCTTTTTTCCTTTTAATGTTTTGGGTATTTCGAGGTAGGGTCTCACTTTAGCACAAGCTGACCTGGAACTCACTCTGACCTCTCAAGCTGGCCTTGAATTTACAGTGTTCCTTCTACCTCTGCCTCCCAAGTGCTAGGACTTAAGGTGGGCCCCATCATACCCAGCCATAGATTTTTCTTCACTAGTAGAGATTAACAAGATTTTTATGTAGATTTTAAAATTAGAAGAATTATTTATTTTATTATTGAGATGACCTTGGTCACCTCATCAGCTCTTGGTTATTGCAAAGTTAAGAAATGGTAATTTTCACTGTTTACAACAGCACTAGTTGCCATATTCAATTTCCAGAGCCAAATGTATAGTGGGCCCTTAAAACGCTGTTGAATGGATTAGTAATGTATATTTGTCTGTGTTATGCTTTCTTCATATTAGAATACTATACTACCTAAGGTTAGATTGAAAGAAACACTGTAGACACATTCCTTTGTTCAAGTAATTAAGCAATTTAGTAGGTATATTTGCAAGAAGATGAAGACATTTAAAAAAGTTTCTATATGAGCAAAACTGGGGAAGAATTAGCCACATGAATTGCAAAACAGTACATCAAGCCTCAAAGATGCTAATTCAGGTCCAGAGGGACCTAATCAACCTCTTTGTTGAAGTAAAGATAAAACTTTTTGACAGCAAATGCTATTCTGATAAAATGGAATTTTCAATTACTCTATGAACATCTGGTCCATGCTATGATTTCTGGAGCCCAGCAGCACACTGCTTTGCAATGTCACAAAATATTCTCCACTGAGAACTCCCTGTTTTGTCAATAGATTAAATGAAATGAATGTTCAGAAATTTAGTGAGGTGGGAGGTAAGCCAGAGGGATAGGATAGGTAAGAAGATAAAGAGATGTTCAGTCACTGAATCATCATTTCATTAAAAGGCTGAAGAAAATGAAATTGTACATTGTTTGTAGAGTATTGAGTATAAACATCTTAATACACCTGTGGTTGACACTAGGCTATACATAGACTAGGGAAAATTTTCATGGCTAATTTGTAGCAGCAGTCACATTAGGTGCCCATCAAGTTATTCAAATGCATGTTTTCCACAGAAAATATGTTTAGTGATATTTAAGTGATGAGACTGGTAAATAAACAAGTTCATAAAAATTTAGAAGACCCTATGCTTCTAAAAATGAAACAATGATCATATTACATCTGGGTGCATTTTGATGTGAAAAGCAGATGAATGTTACTGTAAATTTCTGTACATTACTTCCATTTGGTACCAATTAGCATAGGAAGGAAACCAATTCAATGTTGTAGTGAGCTACAAATTGGGTGCATAGAAGAGCAATTAGAATCATCTTTCTAGCAGATGAACTTATAATCAATAATTAAAATCATAAGGAAAGATTAACTGAGTGTGATTTACAACAAATTAGTTGGTCTTGGGACTAGTGTGCAGTTTTATGATATCATACCCATAAATGACAATTTCATATCAATAGTAATATTTAAATATACATAATGGTATGTCCATGTCATCCCAAATATCATGCAAAGGAGTGAGAAGGAGCCTGAAGTCTATTAACCCCAGCATTCCTCATCCCAGAGATAAACTGGATAGGGAGAGATGCAAGCTCAGTAATACCTGCAACAAAACCACAAGCCTTGGGCACATTTCAAACTATCACACCCAATATTCCCACTTCCCAATTGCTCTTTTTAGAGGTTGTTTTCAATAACTAGGGAAGTCAATATTCTTATCTCTTCAAGAAGGTGATAAATTTACCAAGTGAATTAACACAGGAAAGGCATTAAGAAATTTGATTGTGATTCCCAAATTCAGCACCAAATCACCCAAGGAACCAAATCAGATGAAAACCCTGCCAAAAATAAAAACACTTACTTGTTCTCAAGGTGCTTTGAGACTATTGAAAGATAACTTTCTAAACATTACCATATGCCAGAAAGAAGGAGAACTTAAAAAATTCTCCAACATCTTTTCTGGGAAGACATAGCAAGAAGATCCATAATACTAGCGACAAACTGAGAAGGGACACATTAATTCATGGGTTGGTAGATGGCATATAAACTTCTGATTGAGCTGCCAACTAGGAAATTCAGCTCAAGTTCATCCACCGCCTGACCTAGTTTCAGACTTATTAAGGGAGACACCAGGATTGATAGTAGAAGAGAATGCAGAGACACTTGCCATTCCATTCTATTGCCACTCTGACCCAGTTCACAAATGTATTTGCATAATCAAAATACAACACAAATTTGTCAGTAACTAAACACCTGACCCTTACCCTTTGAATTCAAAATTCTCTTAGATATTCTCCTTCCTTCATTGAATATGATGATTCTGGATTCCTATGCCTAGAAAGGTTTTCATAGAAAAGTACTTCATTTGGGCCCTTAGTCAAGATACAAATGTATAAAAAGCAAACACTGATGGAAGTTTTCACAATATAAAAAATCCTCTTTCAGTACGAGGAAATTATCTCTCTGAGAGAACAAATATAATCCCTAACTTGTACTCAAATACTGACACCAAAGTATAATCACACACCAAACCATTCCAACACGAGGAAAAATGGGTCTTTAAAATTGGATTTATTTTGAGTTTCTGGAAATTTCTCATCAGTCATGTATCCACATATATGCAAAGACAGAATAAATTCTAATGTTCAAATTAGAATATCATAGAGAGGAACCATGGACATGAAGTTCAAGGTTAGCCAGACTCCTTCATACAATTGTGTAAGGTAAATTTGGCCCAATGTTGCAATGATTCTCACAAAACCAAAAGAAATATGAGGTTCCCAGTTTTGTTGGAAAGATCAAGATCAGGCATGCATGGTAAATTCACCTATTGAGTGCCTTTCCACTAATGTGCCTACAGACAAAATGAGACACACTCATGCAAATGCAAGTTTGAGATAGGAAATGCTATAGCATATTAATTGTTGAGATGATTGCTATATTTTGAAGTAGTAATAATCTACTCAAGTTAGCTGGTGATAAAATTTCTGTGAAAATCCTGGAATTGATTTGGAACATGTATAAAAGCATCAGAAGTAGTAGAATATCACAAGGTAAAAACTGAGATGTAAATATGACCTGAATTCCCTTATTATTTAAACCGCTGTTGATCAAGTTGTAAGACTCAAGATTTAGCCATTGCTGAATGATGTATGAATAAAAGAAGATATAAGCATGTGAATAAAAAACTGAGAAACAAATTGTGAAGGTTTTGGTTGCCAAAATATAGCAGAAAAAAAATGAGTCTAGGTATACTGTCCTACATTTATTTTCAAATAGTCTCACTATTATCTCATCTACACAGTACATAATACAACCAATTTGTAAGAAATACATAGAGAATCTAGCTGAAGCCACTAATATTGTTTTTCTAAAGAAATGTGACAAAAATTAAAACAGATTTTTTTCTAGCCAGGCATAAAGTAAGAATCAATTTTGACTTTTTCCTTTCCCGGAGTCATTTCATTTTAGAGAGCATCTAATGAAAATCCTTTCTGAAATAAATAAGGAAGCATTTATTTGAGACACACATGAGCAGTAAATGATACATATCAGTCTGCATCCTGTGACACACTGCTAATCCTCAGAGAATTGAACTGCTGCTGTTTCAGTTATATAAATGTTCAATGTTTTTTCATCCTAAGTCATGGTAAGGTTTCCCAGAAAGTATATTATCTCTGCAAATGTCACCACACACCAATTAAGGAATCTAGCACTGTACAATTGGTAGTGACCTCTCTATATTATAGACTTTGACATTTGAGTCTCCCAAGGAGGGAAAGGATTACACAATTTAATAAGAATCTACTTCTTGTTACTAATGTAAGAAAAATGTACTTCTTATTACTTGTGACTAATTTTTCCCCAAGAAAAACATTTTGTTTTGTGAATCCTACATTTTTTTCACCTACAAAACAAAAACAAAAGCATTTAATGATGTTTACAGTGAAATGAGACAGCTGAAGACCAGCACATAAATCACCATATTTTTGTTTTCGCATCTTTAAGACTTATAGCAGTGGGGCTTTCAGCTGAGCATGAATCTAGCTTTTCTCAAGACAGCGAAGTATCCTGAAGCTTCACTGAGCCTAAACACCAAATTGAATTCAACTTCTTAATTGAAAAAGGCAGGGTGTTTGCAGACCATGTTTACATCAGGAATATATTGAAAATGACATTTGTGGCCAAGTGCATGTGAACATTCTGCCTCAGTTGCATTCTGATAATATTTTATACCCTGGTTTCTGCCTAGCTCAATTTAAAATATCACCTCTTGCAAAAGTGTGGCTGGGCTCACAAAAAATGGATTCTTCTTCATACATGAAGAGGCGGATTCTGACCTGTACTTTGAGGGGCATTTCACAATCACAGATGTTTTACATTTTCTCCGTCACATTCTCTTGCCCTGCCTCCCCTATGACCAATGGGTAGATTTTTGTAATAGTTACATGGTTTAAAATAGCAGCCCTGAAGACAAAATGTGAACTTTGGTACTTCTTATTCTCAGGAAAGGCTATGTGGTCAGAGAACAGAGCCTCTCTCTGGGAGAAGTTAACCAGTTTGGTAAGGAAATAAACACACCCCTTTGGTCTCTTTAGAGCTGTGCTCTATGCTATTCAATTGATCAGTTACATCCATGCACTATAACCAAAAGAGACATTTATTACTGGAGAGAAGGGATCTGTACACTTCATATGTGCTCAGTGCGGTGATTATTGATGGGAATGTATGCAATATGTACATACAGTCATTTTGTACAATGTCCCAACATTATGCAAACTAAGACTCTAGCTAGGTGTTATAATATCTCAAAACCCTGTTGATGCTGCTGATATGTGAGTGCAGTGGCTAACTTGATAATATACCCATTGCAGTTAAAGTAATACTGAGTCCCTGCAAACACTCTGGGTTCTTTTTAACAATTGCAACAACCTACATTTGGCCAGCACTTACCATGGTCAGGCATCTGAGATCCCATGGAGGTCACACTGGTGTTCAGCACATCATTGACAGCAGTATCACAGTACAGGCTCCTCTGGACATCATGCTCACTGTCAGTCTGGTCGCTCTCCTCATGCCCACTGTCCTTCAGGCTGTTGCCCTCCAGGTCCTTGAATGTCGAGCTGCTGGGTGGAGGACATGATGTTAATTTACAACTGTGTTAGATCTGATTTTCAAAATCTCTCCATGCCAGGATGATGCCAGTTCTGTAATAAGGCCAACAGTGGCTAGAGAGTCCAAAAGGGTGGGGATAGGGAGAAGATATATTTCTGTTTAAAGATAATAGAACTTAACATTCCATAGAGGTTCTCACTATTGGATGCTGAGGAAGCTAATATTTCCATTTGCTTCTTTTCAATGCATCACTATAGGCAAGGTGGAAGAAGATCCAAACCTCAAAGCACCTCTAAAGAATGTCACCATTTCAGGACTTTTTAAAAATACTTATACAATCAAAGTAAAATTGAAATAGCTAATATTTACTAAGGGATGAACCACTGTTTTAAGTGATCAACCTGAATTAACATTTATGTCACCAAGACTCCATAAAAGAAAGGTACTAATAATATTCCTATTTATAGATAAGATAACAGAGATATGTGGAAATTAAATAACTTTCCCAAGGTCAAATTTCTTAGAAAAAAAATGTAGTACATCTAAGACTAAATCCGGTTAGTCTTGTTCCATAAATTAGAACCCAGGCCTGAACCAACAGACCCAATTTCCATGTCTGTTCTGAGTAAAAATGACAGTGACAGATTAAAAGAAAAATAAAACAGGTAGGAACTGAGGAGAGATTTAGTGCATGGAAGGCGTGCTGTCCAATTCTGGGTTAATTTGACCAAACCAAGGGTTTACCAAGGAGCTAGTTAAACATTATCTCCTGATGTGTCTGTGAGGGATTTCCCTGAAGAGGTTAGCATTTGGAGATGTGATTTGAGTAAATTGTACCTTTCGTTAGTGTATGTAGCTATCATCTAGTCCACTGAAGAAGGGCTGAATAGAGCAAAAAAAGCAGAATGTTGAATTTACTCTCTGTCAAATTTCTCAAGTTGGGTCATCAATACTAGCTCACACACAGTGTCCCTGTTTTTTAGGCCTTTAGATTCAGATTGGAATCTCTAGAATTGGATCTCTGGTTCTCAGGTCTTCAAAATATACCTCCACCTATTCTATGTATTTCACACTTCTGAAATACTTCATGATTAGTTATACCATACCCTAATCAGTGAGATTGCAGCCAATTCATACTCATAAAAATGTACTGTTGTCTCAACAATGGTTTGTGAATTAGGACAAGCCCCAACAGACCTACTGTGCCTCTATAAAGAGATTGCTGTAGGGATATTCCTATAAGTCACTCAATCTGTTCAACCTTGGGCTTTCATAGGCCTGGCTTTCTGAGACTTTGATAAGAACACTCAGTGCACATGATGAAGGGCTATGCCATGAACACAATGGATATACTGTCACTCTTAACACTTGGTCAAGAATCATAGCAGATTTTTAATATATGGCCAACCTAAATGTTGAAAACTTTGTGACCTACATATTAAATGGAAAAGACCAAAAGGGCAGTAACTGGAAAGCTGTAATTATAAGAAAATGAAGAGTCAAATGGAGTAAATCACAGACCTGTTGTCAAATTAAATTCAGAATGGTTATCTGACTATCTACTTCACTCAAACTAAAGTCATTCAACAAGTCAGCTCACTCAACAACTGCAAATTATGTCACAGGCATAACTTGGCCCCGTGAACCCACTAGGACATGGCACTATTTTTTTAATCATCCTGTAATTTTTTGTGGTCAAGAAAATCAATTGTAAATGCAAGATTTATGGTGGCTTTCTAGCCTTCTGGTAAAACAGATTCACAGTTTGTATTTTATTTTTAAGGTTTTTTATACTTTTGTTTATTTGTGGGGAAGAGAGAGAGACTATAGGGGTACACCAGCGCCTTTTATCACTACAAAGTCTAGAAAATTCACCACTTTGTGCGTCCGGCTTTATGTGAGTACCTGGGAATTGAACCCAGATTGGCAAGACTTGCAAGCAAGAATAATTAACCTCTGAGCAATCCTTTCAGCCCCCAAATTTGTATTTTAGAGAAAAAAATTGTCCCTGCCTAGAAGTACTAATATACCTCAAGAGAAAGGTAATTGCCTGCTTGGATGATGTCAAAGTCTATTTTGATTACAAATATTATCTTTTCAACTTCAGTTATTTGGTGTATGAAACATAACCAAGAGTTCTTTAAAATCTTCAACAAAACACTTTCACGTTAAGCCAGATCATTCAACTCTAAACTGAATACATTTTAGCAGTTGCCAAAACTCGCTTGAGATATATGTTAATGGGTGATATAGTCTAAAGGTAATATAATTAACCATCCATTGGAGCTGGGCTTCTTCACCTTGGAACTATTGAATTTTTAGGACATATAATTCTTTACTATGTCTATCCTGTGAGATGTTTAGCAAATTCTCTAGGGGGTAGAAGAGATTGCTCAGTGGCTAGATGCGCTGGCTTGCAAACCTGAAAGCCTGGGTTTTATTCCACATTACTCATAAAAAGTGTGACATATGTGTTTAGCACAAATTCTCTCTCTTTCTCTCTCTCTGTCTCTTTTTCTCTCTCCTTGTAAATAAGTAATTAAAAAAAACTGTCAGTAAGAAGAACTTCTCTAGGTTCTTTCAACTTTGTTCCCATAACAGAGTGCCCAGGGGGGGTAGGAGGAAGCACTGAACTTGGAGTTATTAGAACAAGTGATAATGTGTAACCTGTCACGTAATCTAGGTGACTCTGGGAATGATATATAATGATCTAAGACTTGATTTTCCTTGTTGGTAAAATGCATTTGCTATAATCACCTTCAAAAGAACATTCTGAGGATTCAATGAGACATTTCACAAATTCAAGATAATAGTAGATATTCAATTAAATGAGCATTTTAATATGATCATTATTCTGTTTAATAATGTCTCCATTGCATTACAATTAAATAGTATGTCTATGGCCTTTTGCAGGATTGGTATAGGTATTTTATATTTAAGCAATATTTCTATATCTTCCGTAAACAATTTCAGACTTCATCCATTATGTTGTGTCTCCTAAAATTCAGAAGCACAGAAATAGCTCTGCTGTCAAATATGTATCTATCTTTTATTTAATAATGATAACTGCAAGACCTGATTCACTTTTCATTTTGCCTTGGCTTGTCAAATGATAAGCAAGGTTTAATTGAACTGAGTTACTTCCCTGGATGCCAGCAATGTCTACCTCACTTCTCCCAATTGGTTTTAGATCTGCCTTTTTAAAATTTGTTCATCCATTTTATGTGCATTTGATTGTTACAAACGACCTCACAGGTTTTATATTTTAGGTAAAAATGGTAAAATTATGAAATCATCCACTAGAATCTAAGGAATTTCTGGTGCAAGCCGGAAATGTTATGTATTCTCAGAAGAAAAAAAAGGTGTAACCACTACCCCTCCAAGCTTGGAATTGTCAAATATTTAATGATTGGTTTGCCAATATGACAAACTAAATACCACTTACTCTGATCCTGAAAGGACATTTAGTGGCTTAATGAATGGATTTGTGTAAGGTCATTTAAGACTGAATGAGCAAGATACTGCAAATAGTAAAACACCCCAGTAAATGGCTACTCACACAAAACAAATAACAATTTATGCCAGTCATAAAAATGCTGATTTCACTAGATTTTTTTACCTCTGTAACTCTTGCAATATGAAAGACATGTAAAACAACTTTTGTGGGACAATAAATAAATGGTACCTGCTTCCAATGTTATTGTAAATGTAAAACGTTTCCATTACTGTGTGTGTGTGGCCAACAGAGAGACAAGTTCATTTTAAAACATCTAAATCAAGGTACTATACACATGTTGTTATACAAATGCTTGATGGAAGAACATAACACAAATCATCTTTACCTCTCCTTTAAAAATATTAGAACTATTTTACAGAAGACAGATGAATCTGAAAGGGAATAGGCCATACTTCCTAGTCGATGATATGATATACTCAGGAAATGCCATTTGTGATTTAGAAGGGAGTGAGAGTCAAAATATTACTATAGCTGTGTTTAAGGAGACAAGGAAAATTCTAGAATATTGTCTGAACTGCCTGTGTCTCAATCACCTTGGGAACCTGATAAGACTGGAAATTTCTTAAGGTGGAGCTAGATTGCCTTTATCATGCCCCACAAGTGATTTCAGTACACACTAATGTTCAGAAATTGTTGCTTTAAAGGAAGGTTGACTACTAGTATTTAATGGAAAAATGATGGCTAAACCTAGAATTACAGGGCTGGGGAGAATGCTCAGTGGTTAAAGTCACTTGCTTGCAAAACTGCTAATCCAGCCCAGGTTCAATTCTCCAGTTACCCATGTAAAGCCAAATGAACAAAGTGGCACATATGTCTAGAGTTCATTTGCAAGGGCTAAAGTCCCTGGTATGCCCATTATCCCCCCCCCCCCCTCTCTCTCTCTCTCTCTCTCTCTCTCTCTCTCTCTCTCTCTCTCTCTCTCTCTCTCTCCCCCTCATATAAATAATTAAATAATATGCATTTTTTAAAATTAAGAACTTCCTATTAGGGAGCTTTTTCCAGACATAGAAATGGTTCTTCCAGAAACCTTATACAACACATCTCTTTCACTCTTGTGAGCTATTTGAATAATCTTTGTATGTTTTTGTCATTTGATGTTAATTATCTCTCTCATTTAAGTTTCACAGATTCTTGATGTATTCATGATTTTTTCCCAGAAGAAGATAGCACACAAAATATCCTGCACCTTCCCAGGTATTGGGTTTTGTCAAAACTCAGTTGGTCCCATACATTCCGAGACCTTACAGTTCTATAAACAGAAACAAGTAAAATTGTGGAGATCCCTGGGATTTCAGATGTTTCCTCTTAATCAGGTGGTCTCTGGTAAAGACATTTCCTCAAAGTGCCCATTCAGTCCTGAATATACCCTCTGTGTGTGTGTGTGTGTGTGTGTGTG
>PVHP010039082.1:0-16556 GCA_004024765.1 Zapus hudsonius | reverse complement strand
AATGACAGATGAACAAGGGACCTATAACCACAGCCATTCAATCAACATAGGATAGGCCAATGAGACAGAAACCAAGGATTTTCGACACAAGGACCTCTAAGCTCGCAACATTAAAGCAGCCTTATTACTCACCCACCACGACTCAGGGAACTGAGCGGAAGAGGGGGCGGAAAGATTGTGAGAGCCATGGTGGGGGAGATGGTCCAGAGGCATAGCACCCATCAGTAACAACACACTTGGTCCAGGAAGACCGGGATGAGTACTAAGATATACAGGATCCCTTGCCACAAGGACTAATACAGACAGCCCACGGAGGAGGATATACAACTGATCAGGGATGGGGAGGGGGGGAATTGGGGAATTCGGGATAACAACGCATGGTTTGCCCTCTAAATAATGTAACTCATTATGGACAATAAATATTAAATTTAAAAAAAAAAAGAAATAAAAAATAATTAAGTTAAAAAAAAATTCCTCTTAGGGCTGTCTTCACTGTGTCCCATAAGCTTTAGTATGTTGTGTTTTCATTATCATTTAGTTCAAGAAATTTCACAATCTTCTTTTTGATTTCTTGAACAACCCATTCATTCATTGTTTAATAGCATATTGTTCACTCCCCAAGACTTGGTGTAGTTTCTATATTTTGTCTTGTTAATTTACAGCTTTAATGCATTATGATCTGACACGATACAGGGAGATGGGATAATTTACCTGATATATGGAGGCATGTTTTATGTCCTAATATGTGTTCTATTTTGGAGAAGGTTCTGTGGGCAGCTGAGAAGAATGTTTATTCTGTAGAATTGGGATGGAATATTCTGTAGATGTCTGTTAGATCTAATTGAACTAAAGTATTATTAATGTCTATTATTTCCCTGCTGATTTTCTGTTTGGATGATCTGTCTAGAGATGACAGTGGGATGTTAAAGTCTCCCACTATGATGGAATTGGAATTAATTTCTGTTTTGTTTTCAAGTAAACTTTGCCTTATGAAATATGGTGTACCTGTATTTAGTGCATATAATATATAATAGTGATATTCTGTTGTTGGATTGTTCCCTTGATGAGTAAGAAATGTGTTTTCTTGTCCTTTTTAATTACCTTTGGTTTAAAGATGGATTTGTTAGATATTAATGTAGCTACACCTAATTGTTTTTTGTTTCCATTTGCTTAGAAAATCATTTCCATCCTTTCACTCTAAGTAGGTTCCTGTCTTTAGAGTTAAGGTGGTTTCCTTGAAGGCAGCAGATGGAAAATTCCATTTTCTGATCATCCTGTTGACCTGTGTATTTTTTTTAAATATTTTATTTCTTCATTTTCAAGCAGAGAGAGAGAGAGAGAGAGAGAGAGAGAGAGAGAGAGAGAGAGAGAGAAAGAGAGAGAGAGAGCGCGCACCAGGGCCACCACCTTGTAGTTCTGGCTTATGTGGATCCTGGGGAATAGAACTCGGGGCCTTAGGCACTGGAGGCAAGTGCCTTATCCGCTGAGCCATCTCTCCAGCCCTGACCTGTGTATTTTTATGGGAGAGTTGAGTCCATTAATTTTCAAAGTTATAACTGTGAGGATTGATTCAATCCCTGTCATGGTGGAGGGTTTATGGGGATTGATGCCTTGTACATTCTTTTGTCTGCTCCAAATTTGGTTATTGTGATCATCCTCTAGTGGGCCCTTGAGGTTTGCTTGTCTCTTTTGTGTGGAATATTTCCTGGAGTATTCCCTGTAGGTTTGGTTTTGTGATCATAGAGCTAGCTTTTATTATGGAACATTTTCCTTTCTCCATCTTTTATGAGGGATGCTTTCACTGGGTACAGTAGTTTGAGTTGGAAGACATAATTTTTTAGACTTAGAAGTACTCCATTCTAAGCTCTTCTAGCTTTCGTGGTTTCCATTGAAAAACCATGAGGTATCTCTGATGGGATTGCCTATATAATATGATGACTTGTTTCTTTCTTGATGTTTTTAATACTCACTTTGCTTTCAATGTGTAGAATTTTAGCTATGATGTATCTTGGAGAGTGTCATGGTTTGATACAGGTGTCCCCCACAAACAATTGAATGTGTTCTGATAGATCGATGCTCAGCTGATGGCAGTTTGGGTTTTACAACCTCGATGAAGCTGTGTTGTTGGGGGCAGGCTTATGGGGTTATAAGCCAGCTTCCCCTTGCCAGTGTTTGGCACACCTTCCTGCCGCTGTTTGCAGTGCTGTAGCAGAGGTGATGTCCAGCCCTCTGCTCATGCCATCGTTTTCCCTGCCAGGATGGAGTCTCCCCTCGAGTCCGTAAGCTAAATAAACCCATTCCTCCACAAGCCGCTTTTGCTTGGGTTCTCTCTGCGCAGCAACTAGAAAGCTGACTGCAACAGTTTTGGTACCAGGATGTGGGGTTATCTGTTGCTGCTGAAACACTGATCTTGTGGCTTTGGTTTTCTGGAAGTGATCTACAGGAGGAATGTGGAAGGATTTGAACTCCCGGTCTAAGAGGTGCCTTGCAGTGCTGTAAGTACAGCATATTGGATCATTCTGGTCAGAGTTGAAAGACCTGAATGTATTGAGAACTATGGACTGTGAGGTTTGGCTTATGAGGGGGAGAAAGAACTTGGTCAGGACTGTGCCAGAAGCAGTTTGCATGAGAGGCTTACTGTGTTCTGCCTACCTATGTCCTGGGAACCTGTGCAGGGTTGTGTTACGTAAAGCCATCTTCGTGTGAGCAGATGGAGATTGCACAGAAAGAAAGATCTTTGGGTCGAAACTGCTGCCCGTTCACCTGCAATTGTTTGAGAGATGACAACTACTGAGATTGGGCCAGCTGGTCTGCATTGGAACAACAGGAAGAATGCGGACTCTTTGAAATAAGGGCCTGAATGCTTTGATCCCCCCTGGATTAACAAGTTGGTAGCCCACCTGGTTTTGTGGAGTATGGCAAATGGAAGGAGAGAGGGTCATTGGATTTGCAACACAGTTTTGTTTTGAAAAATGGCCATCGCCATCGGTATGTGAAGCAGGTGTGCTAGGTTGCCTGCATGGAGCCCGATGGAGCCATGAGGATGAACTGTGGGTTGCAATGGAGACCCAGTGAATTACAGGATTACGGATGGGTGCCAAGGCGAGTTGCCAGCACCGGATGACGTTTTCCCGGACTGTGAGTAGCCGAGCTGGAGGGGCGGAATTGACCCTCCAAGAGACTTGTGTTATTGGTTAAGAATCATTGAGCTTGGAGTTAGAGATTGATGGTGCCCTGTTTGTTTAAAATCTTGTATTGGTCAATCTGTTTTTGCTGTGCCTCATGTTTTGCATTGTGAATGTTCTGTGCCATTATGGGTTTATTTTTGGCATTATGGCTTAGTTGAAAGCTGTGGGGACTTAAGAGTTGAGCTGAATGCATTGTATTTACATCATGTATGATTATTAGTTTGTGGGGGCCAGGGGCGGACTGTCATGGTTTGATACAGGTGTCCCCCACAAACAGTTGAATGTGTTCTGACAGATCGATCCTCAGCTGATGGCAGTTTGGGTTTTACAACCTCGATGAAGCTGTGTTGTTGGGGGCGGGCTTATGGGGTTATAAGCCAGCTTCCCCTTGCCAGTGTTTGGCACACCTTCCTGCTGCTGTTTGCAGTGCTGTGGCAGAGGTGATGTCCATCCCTCTGCTCATGCCATCGTTTTCCCTGCCAGGATGGAGTCTCCCCTCGAGTCCGTAAGCCAAATAAACCCATTCCTCCACAAGCCGCTTTTGCTTGGGTTCTCTCTGCGCAGCAACTAGAAAGCTGACTGCAACAGAGAGTTTCTTCTTTGGTCCTGTCTGTGAAAATGAGTTAGAAGCCTCTTCCCTGCTGGCTATCTAACTTAGTTCTGGAAAGTGCTATACAAGCTGCTGTAGTAGAAAAGTCATCAATAGTCTTAACCAGCAGTGGGTCTTGCAACCTACAGAACTAACCAGTCAGGAAACATGTGTCCACTGGTGGCTTTGGGGTAACCAACTGCTCTCTAATTGGATTTGAACCCCCTCCATGGGTGCAGGATGGAATAGTCATAACCAAGTCAAAAACCTATGGTTTGGAAGATCATAGGAAGAGGCTAGCACTGTTCTTTGGCTAAATGGATACATTGTACCCATCAAATTACCTTCTAAAAATTATGCTTATTGCCATAGTTTAGGGATATTCTCACTTCATGTTAGAGATGCTTCTGTTAGCAGTTAGCACTGGACCCTGGTAGGATGTAAGGCTCATCAAGGTGACAAGAAGAGACAATCCAGTGCCTAGCACTTGATGAGGCATCTCTTTCATATCCACCAAGGCACAGAGAACATTGCAGAAGAGGTGGTGGAAAAAATATTAGTGTTGCTCTAACTGCTAGCCAGAGAACCTTCTCTATGGTAGTGGTGGTAGATACTAAAGAGAATCAAACTCATCAAAGTATTGATAATGAGAGACTGTTGAGAGCTCAGTGATAAATGAGACATCTTCATCATGCTCTGCATGGCTCAAAGATCATTGCTAAAAGGGGTATGGAAATAATGTAATAGCTACAGGGTAGGAATGAGTATTTGGGGGCACTGTCCTCTAAACATGAACTGACTGATGGATTCATGATGTCCCAGTGAATGTCATTACCCCCACAAGACATGCAAAATCCTGATCCCATTAACATTTAGACGTAGAGGACAGAGGAGGACAAAAAAAAAAAAAAAAGAATCAGGCATCAAAATAGCTCTTTTGCCATTATGGAATTTCCCCTGGATTTGTAAGCTTCAAATAAATCCCATTTTCCTCCCATTAACTGTGTCTGGTTTGGATGTTTGTCCCAGCAACTGAAGCTGACTGTAACACCTGTGTATGAAGTAAACAGAACTCCTCCATTACACATTCCTTCCATAATGTACTGTGTGGTCACAGAACCTAAGCAATCAGACTAAGAGCTCATATGCTAAAAGCTCTGAAACTCTTAAGTCAAATAAACCATTCCTCTGTGAGTTGGTATATATCAAGTATTTGTTACAGTAACCAAAGCATGATGAACATACCATGGTAGTATTTTTTTCTGGTGTCAACTTGCATTTATCTTTTTATAAATGCTTCTTTTAATTTTTATGCATGTGTGTGCATGTTGGGGGAGGTGTGTGTGGGAGTACAAGTTCTTGTGGAGACCAAAGGTTGTAGATATTGGGGCTTTCCTCAATTACTCTCTACCCTGTCTACCTTTTTAAACAGGGTCTCCCATTGGCCTGGAACTCACCAAATAGGTTTGAAAGATTAGCCAATGTTCACCAGGAAACCACCTGTCTTCACCTCCCAGTAATGAGCTTAAAAGCAAGTAAAACAATTACCAGCAGCTTTTACATAGGTTCTGGAGTTCAAACATGGGTTCTCATGCTTATGAGGCAAGCATTTTAACCAATGAGCTATGGAATCAGCCTTAGCCTCCACTTGGAAGCCATCATAAGCTCCCTATTATTCTCCATTACTTCTGCTTCTCTCTCTCTCTTTCTCTCCCCTTTGGCTACTTTTCTCAAGAATTTCCATCTGCATACCTTTCCCTAGTAGTGATATCTTTCTCTCCAATTTTCTCTTCAGACTGGATGTTATTGAATAGCAAAATAGTCTGGAAATTAGGAATATAAAATAAAGCCTGCACAGTGCTATAGCAAACACCTTTTTGATTTCTTAGAGGTAAATATGATCCCAACAGAAAATTACCCAGACTTTATGCAGGATTTTATTCTGCAGCTAAGAGTAAACTTGTAGATTTCAGGCCTGTTAAGACTGCTGCCTAGAGTACATTCACAAAACTTGTGGTCTCCTGAGTCTTTTCCTCAAATCCTCAAGCAATGCAAACTTTCCTTGGTTTCTTCCTTCTTTTCTGTATTTCTGTCCTTCCTGCTTTCTCATTCATTTATGTTTTGCTTTTACTTCTTTATTCTTCTTTTTTTCTCCAACTACTTTTTGCTCTTGGCTTTAAAAAATATTTTTGTGCTAAAATTTCATTTTAAATTAACATGATAATTTTACATATTTGAGGGTTAATGCTTAATGTTTCAATGCCCATGTATAATAAATAATCAGATCTGGATAATTACAATGTCTATTACTTCAAACATTTGTTATTTCTTTGTGTTTGGATCATTGAAAATATTTTCTACTCCCTTCTATTAGAAAGGTTAATGATAACACTTTATGGAAAGCAGGACTCTCTCCAAAGGCACACAGTTGGTCAGGAGTGCCAGAAGCTTCACAAAGGCCCTGGAGAATTTTTAACAAAGTCAATTCAGTATTGGCCATTACCATGTTAATTCCCTTCTGCAGCAAGGAGGCTGACAGATGGCGGTTTTGATGGATTTGCAATCCCATTAACTTCACAGATTAGACTCTAGGGTAAGAAAATCCCCACAAGAGCAACAGAAACTAAATTATTAAATGAGGTGACATCAAATGGCTAGAATGAGTCTTTGCGATCTTTATTTTCATAAGGCCATGTAGCACAAACCTACAGGATTAACAGATAGCATAACACAGGAGGCATGAGAGTGGAGCTTCTTGTCCTGGATGCTGCTTTCTCAGAGCCCAATTGAATTCCTGCCTTGCTACAGATAATGCTTTGGACTTTAAACAAATAAATTCAACACTCTGAATCTCAGTATCCTAACAAAAAAATCTGGATATACTCTACTTGCCTTCCAATATTCTGTGTATTAAATCCAAAGGGGCAGGCATACACTACCATGCTTTGTGCTCCAGAAAAAAACCCTGAAGTAACCACGTACTGTCATTTTATCTTTGTGGATGGTAAAAGCACATTTAACACTTTGCAACTTCTTCTTACCTACATGATTTAATTCCATACTAAGTAAGTCAGAAAATGAAGAATCTAATACCTTACCTAATACTTTGCTCTGCTAAAATGATTTCTCCTCAAACTGCTTCTAATCAGTTATTTTTGTCCCAACAACAAGGAATAACTGATAAAGAAGGTACATGAAGATAATCTGTGACATGGAAACCAAGTCTTCACAGTGAAAGGAAGCTTCACTTCAGTTGACTCCCACACACTGCAGAAGAGCAATTCTCAACTGCAGTGAGTATGTTGGGAGAGGGCACTGCATTAGTAGTGTCATTATGTCAGATTTACCTAGATAGGCACTCAATCTATGAACCTCTTCAGAGCTCTAGCTATCCACCTTGGCCAACACTGATGTTGGCATCCTGGGTATGTTTGGAGATACATCTCCAAGAACTACTAGCCCAATTGTATAGATAATCGACATACTTTCAAGTGGTTCATATAAATAATTTCATGTAGTTATTAGATACTTGCACAAAATTAATATAGAATTTCAACACATTGTAGAACCAGCTCAGTGGGTTATGTAGCATGCATATGAATATATAACATCTTTACATAAAAATATTCCTCTCTTGGTTTTCTTTCATATAATCAGATACATTAGAAGTTTCACTTTACAATGGACAGGTAAGGGTTATATCCTAGAGTGTAGGATTCCAGTTTAAGTATGATGCTAACATTCTATAATAATGAAGAGTAACTAACCAGGAAGAACCCTTTTAGAAAAGGTCACTGAAGGAGAAAATTGCTCTGCATGGTGTTAAAGTACTCTTCCACTCTGCCAGAAGGCAGTCATGAAGCACATGAGAAAATCAGCACCAGCATCAGACAAATTTTTAGATGACACCAAAACTTTCTCTTTCTTATCTGCCAAGAGTACAATATTCTGTTTCTTACCACCTGCTGTATTTGAAATAACTGCCAGAGAGAGTTGTGGAATGGTATCTATTTCACTACTCTGTAATATCCCAGCAGTCCAGAGCACAGATTATAAAATATTTGAAATTTGTCTATTTCCTCAAATGAAAACCCCAAAGACAAAGCAACATGACCAGAAAACTGAGTTTTACTTCTTGCTTAATTTAAATGCAATCAGCTGTCCTTTCCAGAGTATTTCAGGACTGTACAAATGACCATGCAAGGCAAAACTGGGCAAGGTGATATTAATAATTAGTGGGGAAATTATGACTGTGCTATAAATTATAAAATGTGTATCAGTGTATTTAAAAACTCTCAATGTCACTTATGTGTGTAAGAAAATGACATTAATAAAAGTAATACTTATATAGTAAACTGTAATTTAAAATACCAAAAACCTTCAGGATGAAAGTGCTTTTTATACCCCTTTAAAGGACATGATCAGACGCATTGAAATGTGAATCTACTTCCAGCATCTCATTTGCACCATCATCATTATGGCATATCTTCAAGAATTCCCTTAGTATGAAGATTCATTGTAAGTGTCACTTTCTATGTGATATCTCCATCCTCCTACAAACCACATTGTTCATTTTTTTTGTGAATCAATTCTTCTTCACCGAGTTCCTCTTGCTGCACATTTAGTATCTCATCTAATAGCTGCAGTGACATTCCCACTTTCAGCTATTTCTCTCGTAAGTCCATTTGTGTTTGATTCCTGTTTTATTTCTAATTTTTGTGAAGGTTTTCATTACCATCTAAAGATGGAGTCCCTTGTGTCCAATCCAAGTAAAACTGTCTAATAGAGGCTAAGAATGGAGCCTTATACATATAAGAATGGAGCCTCATACATATTTTTCAGTGATAAGATCTATTGCAAATTTTCTCTAAATGGCACTAGTCCATATGTCTGTGAAGCTCGTGATGTGAGTCATAAGGACAGACAGCTAGCCAAGTGTATAAGAGTACATGCTTTACATAGTTCCTAGTAATAAACTCATGTCCTTTCCTGTGATGAATCCTGGTTTTGTTATGGGCAGCATTGGAATACATCCCATAAGGGTTCATGTACATTTGGTTCCCAATATAACAATGTTAAGAGGTAGTGTGAAATTGCTGTTGTGGACCAGGCCTAGTTGAAGATGTTTTGTCATTGAAATTATTGTTCTCAAAAGGGATTCATGCATTTCTCATGGAGCTCTTGTTAGCTCTTGGGAGATGAATATATATATATATATCATCCTCAAGGTTTTGGTATTTTAAACTACAGTTTATTACATAAATCTTACTTTTATTATTGTCATTTGCTTACATACATGACTGACATTGATTGAAAGTTTTTAAATACATTGACACATATTTTAAAATCTATAGCACAATCATAATTTCCCCAATAATTTATTGACATCTCCTTGCCCAGTTGGTCAATTGTACAGTCCTGAACTACTATGCATGCATATATATATATATATATATATATATATATATATATATGTGTGTGTGTGTGTGTGTGTGTGTGTGTGTGTGTGTTTGTGTGTGTGTATGTGCAAGTCTTTTTTCTTCCATTTTCTGGCTTCCTGCCTGACTTGTGATCTTTTACTCTCACACATGTTGTCACCCTAATGTTATAAGACATAGTGTGTCACGGCCAATGGCATTGGTGCATAAGCCAAGTGCCAAGCTGTTTGGAATATTGGCCTCCAAAACTATGAGTGAAATAAACTTGTCTTTATACATCATCTAGACTCAGATATTTTTGCATAGGAACAACAGAAAACTATCTAATGCAGCCCCTGAAACAAATGGTCTCTTTCCACCAAAGCAACTTACTAGTACTCCTCGTCCTTAAAAGTCTTTCCCTAAAGGATGCCATGATTTACATGTTATGTAAATTCTATACCTCAATACCTTGTTAGTCCCCATTAAACATATTTTTATGGAGAGCCTTGCTTTGTGCTATTATTTAGGTTTCTGCACTTTTGAGGGGGCATTGCTGATGCCCTTCATAAATTAGCCATTTTTCATAGCACCATTTTGACTTGCCACTGAGAGGCAAGAAGACAACACAGCCGTATGATTTGTGGTCTATATGTAAACTGAAGAACACATGTACAGTGACCAATCATCAATAGAATTTTGAAGAAATAGTGATGAACTAGATAAATATCAAATTCACTGAGTTGTTGATTTGGTTAAAACCAATTAACCAAAGGCTCCCTTTTGAAAACTTATTAATTTGCCCCAAGAAACCATATTGATTGAATTAGCCAAAATTACTCATTAGCTATATCTAATATTCCTTAAATAAATAGCCTTCTTGATGACAACTTGGCCCAACACAGGGCATATACATTATCCACCTCCAGGGTTTAGGGACAATTGCAGAAGATGGAATGGAAATTAGGTAAGAGTTGGTGCATGGGGAGGAACACTGGAACTCTCTGGAACCCAGACATGACAAGGCCATTGTACTCATAAACTCACACCAGTTTTGGTTACTTGCATAAAACCTGCACATGAAGCAGCCAGTCAACATTCTGTTATAGATAAGAGAGGGGCTTGAGAAGCCATTCTCTTCACCAATGAGCCAATAACAGCTAAAGATTGGTAAAGAGGAGGAGTCATTCTCTTCTGTGGCATGATAAGGGATGAAAAGAAAGAATACAAGGAGACTGAGGGAAATAAGGGAGGGTAATGTGGGGTGCATATGATCAAAATGTAATATATATGCATGAAAATGTCAAGAGATTAAAAAATAATTAAAATGAAAGAAAGTCTTTCTGGAGCTGGGGAGATGTCTTTGCATGTGGAAGTACTTGCTGTACAAGCATGAGGAAATGAGTTCAATTTCAAGTATCTATGAAAATTGCTGGATACAAATATTCATACCTGTAACCCCAGTACTGAGAGAGACAGAGACAGGAGAATCACTGGGGCTCCCTGGTCAGCCAGTCTAACCAAAATATGGGGAGTTCCCTGTTCAGTGAGAGACTGTCTCAGGGAAACAAAGCAGAATGATAGAAGAGGACACTTGATGTCCTTCTCTGGCCTCTGCAATGTGCATATGGGTCATGCATATCAGCACATGACATTAAATTATTTCCTAGATACATATCAAGAAAGGAAATAACCTTCCTGACTATATTCCATGAAAATAAATTTCTTTCTTAACTAAAATAAGTAAAAATATATTCAACACTATATAAAATCTTCAGATTATTAGTACATTTAAATAATAATGAAACCACCCAGCATTTATGACAAGTAAATGTGCTTAGAAAAGACATATTGATTGACTAGACTTAAAAATAATATTCTTAATATAAGTATCTGGTAACTTTACATTCATTAATTGGCCATTAGATTATTTGGACATTGGGAAATTAACCCTCAGGAAATTGATTCTCCTGCCTCACCTTCTCTCAGCTGATTTTGATGCCCTTATTACATGTACTAATCCACCACATCAATTGTTGTGTTGTTTTAACCTTGCTTAAATGTCTTCCTTCTCTCTTCCAATTGTAAGGCCCATTCAAATCTGCTGCACTCCAGTTTTCAGGGCCTCATCAGGAAACCACCTCTCTGGGTTCCTGGAACAACACTATGCATGATAAATCTGCACCAAAAGCAAGATGAAAAAAAAAACACCCTATACCCTGGTTTCCAATCTGCATCCTGGGATATTTGGTAATGGAGAAAGAGATATTCTGTTGCATCCACAACTCATTTTTCTGACACAAATAGCACAGGTCAGAATGACCTCATTTTTATCTTCTGAATTTCTCGTGAACACATCTGATAAGTACAAACTGGGTGTTGTGGTTTGATTCAGGTGTCTCCCATAAACATGTGTTCTGAATGCTTGATCCCCAGGTGATGGCAAGTTTGGCATTGGAACCTTGTTGGAAGTGTGTGATTGGGGTGGGCTTATGGGTGTTATAGCTGGCTTCCTCTTGCCAGTGTTTGACACACTGTCCTGTTGCTATTGTCCACCTAATGTTGGCTAGGAGGTGATGTCCACTCTCTGTTTATGCCTTCATTTTCCCTGTCATCATGGAGCTTCACCTTGAGTCTGTAAGCCAATATAAACTCTTCCCTCCACAAGCTGCTTTTGGTCAGACTCTTTCTGCCAGCAACAAGAAAGCTGACCGCAACACAGGGGTATCCCTAGGCCCTAGTTGCAAGGGAGCCTAGGAATTATAGTTCTTGACAGTTGAATGTAGAAAGAGGATAGGATAGATGATAGATATCAATTCACCACCTTTACCATCCACAGTGAAAAAATACATTATTGTCACAATATTATGTCTTTTACATGAGAACATGCTGTTGACATGTCTGATTTCTTTGTTCAGATGATGAGGATTACCCCTGGTTCATACACACTTGCTCCCTTAATTTTATTGTCATCTAAAATGCATCATTGGCACTCAGAAGTGAAAGACAAAAAGTTTGGAAAAAGAGGAAGTGAAAAAGAGTAGGGTAATCTGGCTGGTATGGACTCTAAGCCTCCAATCTGAATGTTATCAGAACATTGTCCCAATGAGCCAGTCTGTCAAACCAAATAATCACAGCCTTTACAGTTATTTTGCTAGTTAGCATGGCTCCCTGCCACTACATATGTTCATTACAACAAATTCAATGTCCTGGCCAAATCATTAGGGAGACCTTCAAAACATGACATATGGGGAAAAGGGCAACTATGACAATAACAGAGGGGCCCATTTCCACTGAGACTATGAACAGATGCCCCCAAATCACAAAAATACAGATATCTTCAGGACAAAGGGCAGAAAGTAATTCAAGATGGATTTGTTGAATGAGGAGGGGAAAGGATAACAAAAGCAATATTCTCTAGCAGATTTTTCAGGAACTCATGGGAAAAGAAGTGATCCTTTAATTTTCATTGTGCATAGCAAGAATGAAGTGCAGTGAGAGAATACTGGACTATGTAGAAACACAATATCTCTAGTTACTCAGGTTCAGGCTTCTTCACTTATTTATTTTATTATTTAAATAGTTATGAAATGTATTAACATGGAATGAGACTAAACACAAAATGTTATATAACCTGTCATCTAATGAGTTATCTACAACTTTTTTGTTAGAGCTAGAGAGATGGCTCAGTGGTTAAGAACACTTCCTGTTCAAGCATAAGGACAAGAGGGGACCTACAACCTCAGCTCATTAACTTTGATTTCCAGAACCCATATAAATAACTGGACATGGCTACACATATGTGTAACTCCAATCCTGTGGGGAGAAGAGACATAAAAATTACTTGTACTTTCAAAACTGCCAAAGCTCCAGAATCAGTGAAGAGACTCCATCTCAAGAAAAAAAAGGGCATGAATAATGACAGGAGACACCCAACATTCTCCTATGGCCTCCATGTGTGGAGGAGCATCAGATGATCTGCACACATGCATGTAAATACCCCCACACACACCGCAACATACCTACTACACACATGTGCAAAAATCTTTTTATTGACAATTTTCGTACATGTACATAATGTATTTTATCATAATTGCATACTTTACATTCTCTTGTCCCCATTTCCCTCCCCCTTCAAATGAATCCCTTTCTTTCCAACTATAACCTCTTCTACTTCAATGTCTCTTTTGCCTTTCCTCACCATCCATGATGGAATGCTGATGGGTCAAATATTGTGCATGTCTTATACAGCTAACAACAGTTGCTATGAATCATGAATGCAATAGCCACTTCATATCCAGAAGATAGTGTGCCAAAGTAATCCCCACCATTCTCTAAGTTTTACATACTTTATTCCAGCTTCCAGAGTCTTCCTTGAGCCTTGGAATCATGATAGAGATGTTCCATTTAGCACTGAGCACTCAACACTCACTTCTTCTTAGCACACTGAAAAGTTTTAAGTTTTAGCAGTAGTCACTGCCAACTGCAAAAATCAACAACCAAAAACTTATCTGAACAAAGATGAGAGCAACACTAATCTATGAGCATAATCATAAAATAAAGTAGTGAAATAAGCATGAAATACAAATGACCACTAGCCATATGAAAAAATTTCCAATTCACTAATCATCAAAACCAATTAAAACTACATTGAGAATCTATCTCACCCCAGTCAGAATGACAGTCATCAAGGAATAAATAACACCAAATGTTTGAGGTTACAGACAAAAGAGAACCTTTATATACTACCAGTGGAAATGTAAACTAGTTCAGCTACTATGGAAACCAATAAGGAAGTTTTCCTCAAAAAACTAACAGTAGATTATCCATATGAACCAACAATACCACTCCTGGTTCTTTACCCAAAGGACTCCATGTCCATATATCATAGAGATCCTTGAATGTCAATGATTTTTACAGCACTATTCAGAGCAGCTAAGTGAGAGAACCAAATTTGGTGTCTATAAACTAAGGAATGGATAAAAATATGATATATACACATAATGGAAAATTTTCAGCCATAAAACAAAATAAAATTATATCATTTGTAATAAAATAGATGCAAATGGAGATTACTCTCAGAAACAAATATCACATATTTGCTCTCATTCTTTATTTGTGCATTTTATTTACATATATAAAACATTGCATGTATTTATGACAAGAAAGTAGACACGGAACTGTCTAAGGGAATAAAAGAGACTAATGAGATGGGAAAAGCATGAGAACATGGAGACTAAGGGAGTATGTAGAGGAAACATATTCAAAGTTCCTGCTTCTTGTCCTTAGAGCACTTCACAAAATTAAAAAGGAGATGCAACAGTGAACATCTAGTCTCCTGAGCAAAAATTAAACATTTATTACCTATCTGTATTTTTTGCCCTTTTTGGGTATTGAGGTGTCTTTTACATATTCACATCAACATTATAAAATAAACCACTGCCATGCCCGCTTCAGAGTTATGGAAAGCAAGACACAGACAAGTTAAGGAACATAGGTGAAATCTAAAGATGGGGGTGCTGGAAGCTGACAATTTTCCTGAGTCCAAGCTCTCAACTTCATCACTGTCCTTTGTTTCATCGTTCAGTCTATTTTCAACAAACATCTAGGAAATAACTTCTCAGATGAGTCCCTAATGTTAAGAATTGAAGAAGCAGAGAAGACTGAGATACGAGTACTACAATGTATGCCCTCTAATTGGAGGATTGTAACATATTACCAGACCAACTGATCCCATGTTCCTAAGCTTTACTATTCAGAAACAGCTATGCTTGTTTTTTTTTTTAAATTTAATTTTTATTATCCATAATTAGATAAACTTAATAAGGGAATAATGTGTTGTTGTCTCCAATTCCCCTATTTCCCTCTTCCCTGTGCCCAATCAACCGGATTTCCTCCTCCACGGGCAGTCTGGATCAGTCCATAGGGTAGGGGGTTGTGAATAGCCTAGGAGTTAACCCGATTCTGCCCCCCTTTGTAAGTTGTTACTGAGGTGGACAATGTCTCTGGATATTCTCCCCCACCATGACTCTTACAATCTTTCCATCCCCTCTTCCACTCAGTTCGCTGAGTCATGGTGGGTGAGTATTAAGGCTGCTTTATTGTTGAGGTCTTAGGGGCCTGTGTACTTCTGCTTGAGGTTTGTTTAAAATCATTGATGTCTATTTCACTGGCTCATTCTGGGTTGATCAATTGGCTGTGGTTATAGGTCTCTTGCTTATCCCATCACTGCCTGTGGGGTTCCATGTGTATCCTCCACAGTAGGTCTGGGGTGGCGCATCTCTTGCCAGGAAGACAGCTATCGGCCTGTGGCTAGTTGGTAGGGTTGGAAGAGCCACTGCAACTCTTAAGAGCCTTCTGAAAAATACAAACAGAATCTCCATCAGAGAGTGAGATCAGTATAGGTTAACTGAGATACACATTTCTGAATTGGCTAGATATATAGGATCATGTCATCTGCAAAGAGGGATAGTTTAATTTCTTCCTTTTCAATTTGTATCCCTTTTATGCCCTTCTCCTGTCTTATTTATTGCTTTGGCTAGAACTTCAAGCACTATGTTAAAGAACAGTGGTGAGAGTGGACACCCCTGTCTTGTTCCTGAATTGAGTGGGAACTCTATGACTCGTTCCCCAATGAGAATGATTTTTGATTTAGGAGATCTGTATATTTTCTTTATCATATTGAGTTATAGGCCATCTATGCCTATTCTTTCCAGAGATTTGAGCATGAAGTGGTGTTGAATTTGGTCAAAGGCCTTCTCAGCATCTACAGAAATGACCATGTGGTTTTTGTGGTTGAGCCGATTAATGTGATTAATGTGAGGTGTTGACCAAAGTGACCCATGAGGTTCCAAAAACAAGACAGAATTCTGTCAAGGCTATTGAACACTCTCCCCAGGCCTGAGACAAAATCCCGTTGCTGAAGAAACCGCAGAATGCTATCGATCTTCATCGAGAATCCCAGCGAGCTCTGGAATGGTAACCAACCCCCAGATGGCAGTTAGTGAAGGGCTGGAGGGCAATGCTCAAGCTGCCAGGGGAAGCTGATTTGCGATAACTGGAGTAAACAGACCATTGGCATGAAACATAGTCTGCGGCCATGAATAGACTGAATACAGCTCCTACTGGGAGAGAACAGCAAACCAAGAAAGGAGCAATTGTGTAATGAAGGAGCCTGGGCCTGGGGGAGTCAATCAACAGCCATTAAATTCGGCCAAATATTCCACTCAGTGAGGGGGAACCTTTGATTGGAAATGGGGATTTAGGGCAAGATGCACCGGATCCCATACTCTTGGGCACCCAAGAAAAGATGCACTATGCGAATGTCTGACAGGGAGGCTACTAAAAATAGAAACTAGGTAA
>PVHP010039081.1:0-16547 GCA_004024765.1 Zapus hudsonius | reverse complement strand
GAGGGGCTATGTACCAATTGTCGATTGAGAAAGAATATTGATATCAGAAATAACAGTTAAAAAACCGACAAAAAGTTGAAAAAGAAAGACAGGCGAGTGCCCGGGAGGGGTGGGATAGACAGAGGGTGGGAGGGTGGGGGCCAAAACCCAAGGAATGCTGCCCCACCAAAAGAGAGGCTCAGGTGGCTGGCAGGCAGACGCTGCTCCGGCACAGCCTGCCCTGACGACTCACTGCCTCCTGCGAGCTCTGGTCCACGCTGTCAGCTTCCAGTAGTGCAGATCCTGTGCTCAGAGGTGCTTGGAATTCAGTGCGTGTCCGCAGCTAGTGTCCATGAGCTGGATCCCTGCTGAAGACCCTGGCCCTAATTTCCCGATGTTTATGGCGTGTCTGCTAGTCAGCCATCTTCCCCGGAAGTCCTTTTTTTTCCCTTTTGATAGGAAAAATGTTCCACTTTTTTAGGTTTATAGTTTTTGCATGATTATTTTTATTTTACTTTTTATAATATTATATACATACACAGTTTATTTTGATCATACTACACTCTCTTTTCCTCCTCCCACTCCTGCTAACCCCTTTCTTCTTCCCAATGTTCCTTCCTAATTTCATGTCTTCTTTGGTGATTTATTAAGTTTAATTAGGGTTACATGGGTGGGGTGTGTGTGGGGTGGTGTTGTTTACTAAAGTATTGGCAAATTACCAGTGGAAGTCTCCAAGAAACTTCTTTTGTGGCTGAGAACTAAAATCTGTGTTCAGGGTACTTGCTCAGTCTGCCTGGTATGGCTGTGGGCTGCAGACTGTGCTCTCCAATTTCTGGTGTTTTCTGAGGTTCTTCAATTTCACTCTTTGGAACAGAGCCTTTTAGTTCTTATTTTGATTTTCTCCTAAACCAACTCACACTGATGTTGTTTCTAGTCTACAGTTTTGCATAGAATTCTCTCTACCACTCCTCCCACCCCTCCAGGGTTGCTTTGGCTACTGAGAACTTATGTACTTATATTAAAACATTAACTTATTAAAACTTTTTCTGTGAAGAAAAACATTGGGATTTTGATTGGGATTGAATTGAATTTGCTGATTTCTTTTTGTGAGCTGGCCATTTTCACATTACTTAGGTCCATGATCATGAGAGATCTTTCCATCTTATAGTATCTTTTGGCTGGAATTCAGATCTGCCTCCAACACACCTTAGGGCTGGACCCCAGGATCTGCTCCCAGTGACACCTCCTTTAGCCAGGCAGCTAAAAATCCAAGTTACAAACTGTGATAGTTAGGTTTTGTTGTCAACTTGATCTTTTTAATTATCTTTGGTGGGTCTTTGAAGTTTATCAGAGAAATGGAGCCCTCTCAGTAGGGGGAAGGATGTAAGGAAGTTCAGGTAAACTGGAAATTAACATCCCTTCCTGGGAGGGCAGTTCAGGAAGGAAATTCCACACCCAGGAAGCCAACAAGTCTGGGATAGGGTTATAAGACCTTACCCTAAGGCCATATAAAGGGGAAGGAAATCTCTTTGCCCCATGCCTGTTTGCTGTTCTGTGCATGTTTTGCTGGTGATCTCTCTCTCTCTCCCCTCTCTCTCTCCTCTCTCTCTCCTCTCTCTCTCTCCTCTCTCTCTCTCCCTCTCTCCTCTCTCTCTCTCTCTCTCTCTCTCTCTCTCTCTCTCTCTCTCTCTCTCTCTCTCTCTCTCTCTCTCTCTCTCTGCTTGGACTTGTGAAAGGGGGCAAGCCTCTTTTTCCATTATGGAACTTCCCATGGATCTGAAACTTCAATAAATCTTTTCCTCCCATAACTGTGCCTAGTTTGGAGATTCATCCCAGTGGCATGTGGCTGATTATGACAGTTTTACTACCAGGACCTGGGATGATATTGCTGAAATGAATCTGATCATGTAGATTTTGGTCTTCTAGAACTTGTGTGCTGGAGGAATGGATATGGATTTGGTACTTGCAACTGAAGATGCCTTCTAGGATGGTAAACCAAGTTTTACAGACTATTTATGGTGAGAATTTGGAAATGCTAAGTATAGAGAGAATTGCATTTGGAGGCTTGGCTGTGAACTTTCTAACAGGAAAGAGTGGAAGGGAGAGCATGAAATTGTTATTGATCAAGACAGTTCTCAGTGGATGAAACATTTAAGGGGATTAAAAAGGCTGGCCTCAAACTCACAACAATCCTCATACCCCTCTCTGCCTCTCAGGTGCTGGGATTATAGACATACACCACCACACCCAGTTTATACTTGCTTTTTTAAAGAACACTGTATATTTACTGAGGATATTAGCTCTTTGGCTTTTATATTTTTTAGAAATGTTTTCTATAGGTAGATTTTTAATTTTTTATTGTCTTCTCTCTTTTGTTTCCATTTTTAGCTGGGCAAAAATGTTTTTATATGTTCTAGGGAGGCCATATGTCTGTGTTTTGACTTCTTTAACCACTGAGCTATCTCTCCAGCCCAAGAGCTTTGACTTTTTTTATAGAAGTCCTTTCCACACTCCTAGGTTGGTACAGAATTTATCCATGTTCTTCTACCAACAGAATTACTTTTATTTATTTTTTCACATCTGGGTCTCTAAACCATTTGAAAATTCTTTTTTCTTTCTTGTTTTGAGACAGAATCCCTATTGGGTTGGTTTGGAAATTACTATTCTATTATGCTGTAGAACACTAGCAGTTATTCCTCTTATCCAATGACACTCCTGTACCCATCAATCATCATCTATCCATTCTTTCCTCTCCTATTCAGGAGAGTGGTTACTGTACAAGGGAGATATATCAGCAAAAAGCCTTATGAAGTTTGGAAGACTATGGTCACATTTAATTTCTTTCTTTTTTTGGAATTTTAACATTGTTAACATAGGGAAGAATATACATAATGTAGATTATCGTGTTAGCTTTACTAACAGGATGCTGGAAAGAGCTATTCAGTGAACCCTGCAAAGTTTAAGGAGGGCCAGGAAGGCCAAATGTGCCAACTGGTGTGATGATAGCATGTCTGTTATGGGAGAAACCAACTCATCTCTGATTGGATATGAGGTCTGCTCCACAGAAGGGAATTCATGCCTTATACTGAAAACCTAATGAAAAGCCAATGGCTTGGGCAGTCATAAGCCCTAGTGGGGAATACTACTGATATCTGGCTAAATGGATATATGATGCCCATCAAATTTTCCTCTAAATACTTATGTTTATGCTCATATATTAATGCTACTCTCACTATTAGTTATAGAAACTTCTCTTTTCAGATGGTGGTGACCACTAGGGTGACTTAAAAGTCACCAAAGTGCTGAAAAGTGACTGTGCATTGTTCAGCACTAAGTGAGACATCTATCATACCCTTCAAGGCTCAGGGACCATGTGGAAGAGGTGATGGAAAGAATGTAAGAGCCAAGGAAAGGGGAGGAGTGCTTACAATATTGTCTTCCAGACACAAAGTGGCTGTGGTATTCATGATCTCACAATGTCATGCTACCTACACAGTATCTGCATAATAAAAGAAAAAAAAAGGATGACATCCAAATAGAAGAAAGACTATTTGGAAAGAAGAAGGGATTCAATGGAGGGGGAATTAGGAAGGGGAAAAAAGGAAGGTGGTAGGAGGGGATTCCAATCATGATATGTTGTTCATATTTAAGGAATTTGTCAATAAAATGTTTTTAAATTTTTATATAAATTTAACAAATTTAATAACTAAAATTAAACAAATCAACAACAACAAAAAAAAATGATGTGATGTCCAGCCTTTGCCATCCTTGCCCCATTACAATGAAATTTGCCCTTGAGACTGTAAGCTGAAACAAAACCTTTCCTTCCCATCAAAAAAATGTTAGAAGCTGTTATGTGCCTTTCATCTGGAACCCTATCTTGCTGTTTGTCAACAGTTTATCAGGGTGTCACCCTGGTTTGCACCTGTATGAGCTGAACACAAATTCTAAAATCCCCTTCAAAAGTCAGAGGGAACAGGTCCAGAAAGGTTGTGGTGGAAAAGTTTATTGTGTCTGGCTGCCAAAGATCCCAAGTGATGGCAGGTATGTTGGTACCTATATAATGGTCTAGTTTTAAAATCACATCCTCACTGGGTATGGTGACACATGCCAATACTTTCAACACTTGGGAAGTTGAGGTAGGTGAATTTCTATGAGTTTAAGGCCAGTCTGGGGCTAGAGTGAAACCCTGCCTTGAAAAATAAAATAAAATAATAAATTTTTAAAAAGCTCAAAATCATATACTCAATCCAGGTTAATAATAAATAAATAATACTAGCACTCTGGAGTCAGAAGCAGTAGTATGCATTTGAGGCTACCCTCTATCAAAAACAAACAAGCATACACATAAATTATCCTTACTCCTATAAGTTTAAAGCCCCTGAATATTGGGATTACATAAAGCTCAAATTTAATTCATTTTTTTCCATTTTTAGGAAAGCGATAGGAACTTCTATTGTGTATTATATGTATGTAACGTGTAACACCCCAGTGGAGTCCTGTCGCAATTATTCATAGGAAGGAGGATAAAAATAAGTAGTTTCTGATCAGAACTCAGGGAGTTCTCCCTCACCATGGCTCTTACAATCTTTCTGTCCTCTCTTCCACTCAGTTCCTTGAGTCATGGTGGGTATTAAGGCTGCTTTATTGTTGAGGTCTTAGGGGTCTCTGTACTTCTGCTTTAGGTTGTGTTGAAAATTTTTGGTGTCTGTCTGGCTTATCCTGTGTTGACTGATTGGCTGTGGTTATGGGTCTCTTGTTTATCCCACCATTCCCTGCGGGGTTCCATATGGATCCTCCAAGGTAGGTCTGGTGTGGCTCATCTCTTGCCAGGATGTCAGCTATCAGACTGTGGTTCATTGGTAGGGTTGGATGAGCCATAGCTCTCTTGCTGCATTCTGAAAGATACAAACAGAATCTCCATCAGAGAGTGAGATCAGTATAGGTTAACTGAGATACACATTTCTGAATTAGCTAGATTCTATTGTTAGTAGCCTCTTTGTAAATCACACGTATATTGCATCTCTCTTTGGGGGCCCAAGAGTTTGGTTCCCCGTGTATTTTGCCCTGAGTCCCCAGTTCCAGTTAAGGGCTCCCCCTCACTGAGTGGGTTATTTGGCCGAATTAAAAGCTGTTGATTGCCTCCCCCAGTCTTTGGCTCCTCCATTGCACAAGTGCTCCTTTCTTGGTTCGCTATTCTCTCCCATTAGGAAGTGTGTTCAGCCTACTCATGGCAGCAGACTGCGTCTCATGTCAGTGTTCTTTGTTTTCTCCAGCTGTCGTTGACCAGTTTCCCCTGGCAGTTTATGTAGTGCCTTACAGCACTGCACTGACTACCGTCTAGGGGCTGGTTACCATTCTGGACCTCGCAGGGTCTCCTGATGCTGATAGATGGCTTTCTATGGTTTCTTCAGCAACAGGATCCTACCTCAGGCCTTGGGTGGGCATTCAAGAGCTTTGACAGAATTCTGTCTTGTTTTTGGAACCTCATGGTTCACTTTGGTCAACAGCCCAATGAGGGAAGGAGCTGATGACTGGGACTAGGAGTTGCCAGACTGATCAATTTTTCACAGGCTTAGACTCTCCCCTTCTATTCACAGCCCCCCACCCCACTCACTTTATTGCAGGTAAAGAGGGATTTGTTTCAGGGTTACAGATGTCTGAAATTGGGAGCCATCAAAAATTTAGGCTGTTCTAATGGCTGGCTCCCCTGTCTCTTTCTGATCCAGTGTAGCTATAACTTGTCCTGTTTCATGCTAAACCATGCTGTAACTCACTGGCGATGCCATGAATTGAACATTAAGTTTCAGATGCCACTCACTAGGAATAGGACAGACTCAACGGCACACAGAACATGGAGGGATTATCCTGCCTCTGTCTCCAGAGCCTGACTGATTCCAGGCTTCTGAGTTGTAGAACTTTAAAATTCTTTGTGGTGTTTTAAACTACCCGTTTTGTAGTAACTTGTTACAACAGCCTTAGGAAACTAATGTACTTAGTAACGAGAAGAAATCAGCTGATTATTAGTGTTACTGAACATAATCTAACTCTCATTTTGAGGACAAATTCTCATCCTTTTCCCATGAAGTCATAGCATGAGGCTGAGGCAGTGGTAAAGCTGAGTGCTCCCCAGCTGAGAAGAGTCCCTCCAGGGTCCTTATGCTCCTAGCATTCCTACCATGAGCCACTTAGATGGAGATGAGTACAGTACTTGAAACCTGGTCAAATGGAGCCGAGATAGGAACATTAATGATGGGAACAGTATCATGCTAACCTGGGTTCTGTATTTCCTAACACTGTCTTTGGGCATTTCCTACCTGTACAAAACAAGCCCATTTCCTTACATGTAAAATGAACGCAATGAGAGTACCAATCTTTTCTGATGTTTTCACAGTTAACAAAATATCCAGCTTGCAGTAAGGGCCTCATTGGAAGTTGATTTCCAAAATGTAGGTGGGAAGGCAACATAAACAGTCAGGAGTCATAGAATGTAATTTGTTTTTCAGACAGGGTTTTCACTCTGCAAATTAGGCTTCCCTGGTACTCAAGTAGTGCAGGCTGGCCTTAAAGCCATAGCAATCTCTTGCTTCACCTTCCTGAGTGCTGAAGTTACAGGTGTGAGCCAACATACCCAGCTCAATAGTGTTCTTGAGCAGGGAAGTACCACCATCTTTGCAGCTCTTTGGGACACTTATGTGGTATAGCGGTTTGAATTTGTTGTCCCCCATAGACTCATGTGTTCTGGATGCTAGTCTCCCAGCTGATAGTAATCTGGGGATTGGAGACTTGTTGGAGATGTGTTTTTCGGGTGGGTTTATGCATGTTATAGGCAGTTCCCCCTTTCCAGTATTTGGCACACTCTCCTACTGCTCTTGTCCACCTGATGCTAAAGTCTCAATCACCAGGAGGTGATGTCCAGCCTGTGCACATGCCAAAATTTCCCCTGACATCATGGAGTTTCCCCTTGAGTCTTTAAGCCATAAAAAACCCTTTCCTCCCACAAACTGCTTTTAGTTTGGTGCTTTCTACCAGCAACTAGAAGGAAAATACAGCATGTGTTCACTGGAATAACTTTGATTTAGCAGATTAGGGAATACCAAACCTGGAGTGGGTGGTAGAAGCAATATAGGGTCATCTCCTGATAGCTGAAGTAACTGCTACTCCCTTTTTAAGGACAACTGATCCCATGGTCCCCTGCATGGCCCATGTGATGGTGGGTGTTCTTGTCTAGCTATCTCTTTGCCCAGGACCTCCTGTGGTAATTACATCCATGTTTTTCAGGGGAAACATCCTCCATGCTATTTCCTACTCCTCCCCATGTCCTTCTGGAGGGATAATCCCAACTCCTTCCCACATAGCTAGGTCTAGATAATACAACTGTACAAATTGGCTCAGTCAGTGGCATGTGACCAAATGGATCCAATGAAAGTTAACTCTGGGACTGTGGCTGGAATTATAGATTAATCATCCCTGTAGTAAAAGTTATGATGGTAAATTTTCATGTCCTGTTTCTGCTGTCTGGATACCACCCATTCAGACCCAGGCATGCTTATCTAAAATGTCCTCTGAGACATTTGTCCTCGGGCAGGCTGGCCCCCTGGCTCTGTGACAAAGAGGAAGAAGAACATAACAATAGCCCAAAGGTTAAAAACACCGTGCCCTTGGTGTAGTGTAAACCATTTCCAAAAGGCAGAGATTACCACTGTTTATTCCATGATATAAAAGAACGTGTGGTGGGAAGGATTAATTGGAAGCTTCAACAGAAGAGAGGTTTTCTGTTCAGGACCCTCAACTGGGACTCCATCCCAGCGTTTCCATGAGACTCCCCATTGATCTTCCCTGGATGCTGCAAGTGCCCAGCTTGGTCAGTTATTTATCTACTGTACCAGCAGGGCTTTTCCAATCATGTCTGTTGAGTAGTGGAAGTGCCTCCTGGATTGCTGCTCAGTTACCTTTCTGCTGCTTGTTATTCTTTAACTTTTGCTTGCCATTTGATCAACTCACTTATTTGAAAACAAAAGCATGACTAACAGATTATTTTCCAGACAGAATAAGACCTAATCTGAAAAATCAATATATACCTTTATTAGTGACCTTTTTCCTCTCTGTGACAAAATACCCAATAGAAACAACTTAATGGAGTAAGAATTTATTTTGGCTCACATCATTATGGCAGGGAAGGAACAGCAATGCAGGGTAGTTCACATCATGCAGACCAGAAAGCAAAGAGGGAGAATCACAGTGCTTAGTTTGCTTTCTCCTGTTGCACCTCCCCCGACCCATTGGGTCCACCAGCTAGTAGGATGGTATCATTACATTCAGGATGGGTCTGCACCTCTCAATCCTATGGAAATGCCATCACATTCTGAGGTGTGTCTCACCAATCTGCTAGATGTTTTAAAATCCAGTTAAATTGACAATGAAGATTAACCACTACAGGTCTTAAAATACTCCAAACCTCAAATCTTTTGGAACACTGACATGATGCCATATGAAAGATTGTGTGGCACAAGACTGCTGTATTAACAAAAATACAAAAAATGCTGTGGAAATTACTTTCAGGCTATTGTATAAGGTATGTATGAAACATAAATGAGCCATGTGCTTAAATTTGGGTCCCATATCTAACATACTTCCTTATGTGTAAGGAAATACTCAGATCTGAAAAAAAAACCTAGAAATCTGACAGTTCTAGCCTCTCACATTTTGGATAAAGGATAATCAAACTTGTTTTTGAAGGATCCATCAGGAATTATATGGCTGATACATCTTTGTAACTATTTAGGAGGTTGGGTTCCCTGAGAACTGGTAAGGACCAGGTGCTCTACTGGATTATTTATTGAATCTTCCCATTTAGGAACAGGCTCTTGAAGACTTAACCCCAGCTGCTCAAGGGTTAGCAAAGATGTAGAACTTGAACTCAGGTTCTCCAATGAATCCAGTTCTTTCCAGACCTGCACACCTCCAGGATTGCTGACTCGCCAATTCAGGGGCATCCTTCTCTGGCAATTCTTGGGCGGACCCTCGCCCAGGAGTCACTTTGTGGGAGGCATTCAAGAGATCCACCAGGGGCCAGCAGAGCAGGGAACCCCGTGTACTCTGGCTTGGTCGGATAGGCCCTGCGAAGGTGGGAGGTGAGGACAGAACCGGTTCCAGAGGGCTGCGGGAGCGGGGCAAGAGGTTGTGCGCGCGGCTGAGGGGCGTGTCTTGTCAGCGGCGCACCGGCCTTAGGACATGGCGGGCGGGAGCAGTTTGCGTGCCTAGCCCGCAGCCTCTGCCACTGCCTCCTGTGGATGGAGCAGTCGCAGCCGCCCTGGCTTCAGCAGACCTGGGGTGGGGTCGACCCTGTCACTGAATCGCCGCTGCCCGGTGAGTGTGTGTGTGAGGAGCGCAGGAAGGCGGGGCCGCGCCTCAGTGTCAGGGTGTGTGTGTGCGCTTGCTTGCTTGCTTATATGTTTGCAGGGGCACACGTGTGTGGGTCTGTGTGTCCCTCAGGAATACCATCCACCACGTTTCTATACAGGCTCGCTGGTTAGGCTAGCCATCAAGCCCCAGGTATCATCCTGTTTCTGCCTACCAAGTGCTGGGATTGCAGGCATGCACCACGCCGCCTGGCATTTGACATGGGTACAGGGGATTAGAACTCAGGTCTTCTACTTTACTGACTGAGCTATCTCCCCAGCCCTTCTACGAACATTTATGTACAAGTGTTAGTGTGGTCATATGTTTTCATTTCTTTTGGAGATAGTCCTAAGAGTAGAATTGTTAGGTCAACTGTTTAGTTCCTTGAGCAATTGCCAAGATATTTTACAATGTGCTACTGCATATTACATCCCCAGGGTTCTAATTTCTTTACATGCTGGTCAGGTTTTGTTATTATTGTGTGTGTGTTTTCTTAATTGTAGCCATTCTTGTCCATTTGAACTGGTTTCCTATTGCAGTGCTAATATGTATTTTCTGATGAGTAATGATGTTGAATCTAATATTCAAATTCTCATTTGAGTGTGTGCACATGCATGTATGCACGTTTGCACATGTGTATACATGTGGAGAACAGAGGATAACCTCAGGTGTCATTTCTCAGGTGCCCACCCACCTTTGTTTTTTTTTAACTTAATCACTCACCTGAAACTGGACAAATGGACTAGACTAACTCAACAGTAAGCTCCAGGGATCTGCCTGTTTATGTCTACCAAGTGCTGAGTTTACAAGTGTGCAATGCCCAGTATTTTTTTTAATATGGGGACTACACTCGGGTCTTTGTGCTTACAAGGCAAACCCTTTGCCAACTAAGCTATTTCCTCAGCCCTTGTTTTTTTTTTTTTTTTTTTAAGACATTGTCTCACTGTGTAGCTAGCTCAGACTGGCCTCCAATTTGCTGTGTTGCTGAGGAGGATGACTTTGAATTCCTGATCTCCCTGTGTCCAACCCCCAAGTGCTGGGGTTGCAGTTGTGCCCTATCACACTTGATAATCTTTTCAATGTTTTGATAATGTATTTGATGCAGTTTTTAATTATGATTATGCCAAATTCATCATTTTTCTTTTAAATGAATATGCTTTTGTTGTCATATTTGAATTCATTGCCAAATCCAATGCCATAAAGATTTACTTTTTTCTAAGAGTTTATGTCTTTACCTTATGTTTAGGTTGTTGATACATTTTGAGATAATTTTTGTGAATAGAGTGAATTAATGGTTCAAATTAATTATTTTACACATGAATGTCCAGTTTTCCCAGTATCATAATTATGCTTTCTTATACTTAATGGGCCTATACCCTTATTGAACATCAGTTGACTATATGTAAGGTTTTATTTCTGGATTTTTTTGGGGGGGCAGGGAGGACAAGCTTTCCCTTCACAACCCTGGCTGGTGGTCTAGAGTGGAACTTGCTGTTTAGGCCATGCTGCCTTCAACTTCTGTTGATCCTCCTGCCTCTGGCTCCTGAGAACTGTGATTTCAAGCTTGTACCATCATTCCTTTCTATTTCTGTACTCTGAATTTTATCCTATATGTCTGCATGTCTGTATATACCAGAACTACACTTTTTATTTCCTGTGGCATTGTAAATTATTTTGAAATTACATGTAAGTCCTGTACCTGTTCTTTTTCAAGATTACCCATTCTAGGCCTCTCATTTTTTTCATTTAGATTAGTTTAAGAATTTCTGCAAAAAAGGCAGCTGGGATTTTTATTTATCAAATGTTTTATATGTGTGTGTGTTCTTTTGTGAGGGTACACATGCATTTGTGTGCATGTATGTGTGGAGGCCAGAGGACAACCTCAGGTGTCATTCTGGTTTCTTTTTGGCCTGGAGATAATCACTAATACTAGACTGACTAACCAGGGAGTCTTCTATCTTTGCTTCCCAAGAGCTGGGATTACAGGTGTGAACAAATACACCCAGAATTTTAACATGGGTCCTGGAGATAGAACACAGTTCCTTATGCTTGCAAAGCAAGCACTTTGCTGACTGAGCTATATCCCCAGTCCAGCAGCTGAGATTTTAATTTTTTAATACTTTAAAAAACTTTTAATTGTTTATTTTTCAATCTTTGTGTGTGTGTGAGTGCTAGTGACCATGTGCCATGACACATGTATGCAGGTCAGAGGATAAACTCAAGTGTTGTTCCTCATCTTTCACCTGGTTTGATGCAAAGTCATTTATTGTTTGCTGCTGAGTATGCCAGCTATACCACAAGCTTCCAGGTATTTTCTGGTCTCTGCCTCTCATCTCATTGTAGGGTGCTGAGATTACAGGTGTTAATTCTAACTAATTTAGTATCTAATTCAGGATCATGTCTTATAGACCATGTTACTCTCAGTCAGTGTCTGTCTCTTTTTTCTCTGTTACTAAGTCTTATGACCGCCATCTGCAAAAAGAAACTTCTTTGATGAAAATTGATAGGGGCAGTAATCTATGGGACTAAACATAAATATTTAGAGGACAGTTTGATGGGTACAACCTATCCATTTAACTAAACATTACTGTTCCCCAACTAGAGCCTATGACCTTCCAAATCATAGGCTTTTGACTAAGTTGTCAGTATCAATCATGGATTCCCTCCCACGGAACAGGCCTCAAATGTAATCAGAGACTAGTTGCTTATCCCCATAACAGTCATGCCACTATTGCACCAGTGAGCACATCTTGCCTGGCTGGACTGGTTGTGTAGCTCACAGGATCCAATCCTATTTAAGATTTTTGATCCCTTTTATCCTCTAGCAGCATGCATAGCACTTTCCAGCACTGTGACAGCTAGCAAATATAGAGTAGACTTTTAGTTCAGTTCCAGCTTGATTTCTCAGTGAATTATATAGCAGGGTAATTTTGTGTCTTCAGCAATAGGGTCTTATAATTCAGATTTGTTGGGCCATTAAGTGCACTGCCAATTGCCTGTATTGTTTGTGGGTGGGTATCTATGGGCCTCCCTCAACAACTCACTGGGAGGTATACTGGTCATGGAATTGGGATATTCCTGTAAAAAAAATCATGGCTTCTGGGCACAGCATTGCACAGCACTGCGTGGTACTTCTGTCCAGATTCTCTCTCTTTTTAAAATTTTTTTCAGTAAGCTGATAAAGAAGTAGCTTTCTATATGGCTTTTTCATAATGTCTTCAGTTTTGGTTAACCCTCCCCCAACCCCTTCTCTCTTCCATCCTCTTCCCCTGATTCCACTTAGATCTATCAACCCCCAGTGTTTCCACCCTTCTACTTACATATCTAATATTCCATTTCCCTTAAGAATCCCCTCTCCTACCCCATTATGGCCCTTTCTACTTTTTTGGACAAATTTAGTGGTAGGATCTGCATAAAAGAGAGGACATGTGTTGTTTGTCTTTCTGGACCTGGGTTACAGCACTCAATATAGTATTTTCAAGATTTATCCATTGTCCTGTGAATTTCATCCTTTCATTTTCTTTACAACTGAATTAAATCCCATTGTGTATATGTACCATATCTTAATTATTCATTCATTAGTTAATGGACATCTTGGCCAATTCCATTTCCTAGCTTTTGTGAAGAGAGTAGCAATAAACATGGATGAGCAAGTATCTCTATAATAAAGTATAAGGTTCTTAGGGTACATGCCCAGGAGTGCCATAGCTGGGTCATATGGTAGATCTATTTTTAGTTTTTTGAAAATCCTCCACTATGATTTCCATAGTTTCTATACCAGTTTACACTCCCACAAAGTAAGTGTTACTTTTTCTCCACACCCTCACCAGCATTTGCTATCATATAATTTTTTCATATATATTGTCAATAATTAGATACATTGCATGAACAAGTGTTATGACTTTCTTCCTCCATGTCCCCAACCCACTTGGGGCCTTCCTCAGTGGGCTTACTGGACCAGTCCATGGGATAAGGGGTTATGGATAGCCAGTTTTTTTTAAATTTGTGTGTTGTTGCGGAGAGGGGCAATGACTCTGGGTATTCTCCCCCACCAAGGCTCTTACAATCTTTCATCCCCCTTTCTCACTCAGATCCCTGAGTCATAGTGGGTGAGTTTTAAGTCTGCTTTAGTGTTGAAGTCTTAAGAGTCTCTGGATTTCTGCTTTGGATTGTGTTGTGCATCCTCGTTATCTCTCTCCATTATCCTTTACCAGGTGATCTGACATGCTGTGGAGGTAGGTCTCTTGCACATCTCACCACATCCTCAAAGGATTCGTTTGGGCTCTGTATTATAAGATAAGGGTGGTTCATCTCTTGCCTGGGTGGCAGGCAACATCTCAGGTCCTGTTGGTGGGATTGGGTTGTCCAAGATTCTCACTGCCTTCTGAAAAAATCAAACAGAATGGCCAATGGAGAATGAGATCAGTATAGGTTAAATAAGATGAATATTGTTAATTTGGTGAGATTCAAATGGGTATAGCCTCTCTGTGGATCTCTGGTAAGTGGGAGTTTGTTATTTTCACCTCCGGGGGCACCGTTGGCCGCTGCAGAGGGAAAACAGAAGTGTGGGAGCTGAGCAAGATGTCGGCTGTCTCAGGGCTGGGGTCCACAGAGCTGGGGGCTGACGCAGGGGGTTCCGGCGTGACACAGATGTGTATAGTATATCCACGTGGTTCTTTATTCAATTGGGGGAACTTACATTTATAGGAAAAAGGGGGTCAGGAGATGGGGAATAGGGAAGAGAAAAGGGGATTGTTTGGTTGGGGTGGTGAGTTAGCGGCCTGCACTGGGATAGGTGAGTATGGACAACCTGAGAATACCTCATTTGGGGGGCCTGTGTGGTGGGAAATATGTGATGCTAGCCACGATCAGGTCCGTGGGGATGGGTACAAGGAAGTTTGTCTGATACCCATTGCCAGTCATGCTGAGATGGAAATGCTGGTTCCTGTGGCTAGCCCATGGGGGTTGGGCATCAGGGTTGATGGAGCTAGGAAACGCCTACGGAATTATCGGGGTTTCACCTCACTCATACATCCTTAACCCTTTGTTCTCCGTGCCCTCGGTAGCAGTGCCCAACAGGCAGTGCCCAACAGGGGTTTCCCCTTAGAGCCCATGTTCTTGGTCCTTATATGGGTTTACCATGAATCCCAGTTCCAGTTAAGGGTTACCTGCCACTGAGTAGATCTCTTAAACAATTAGCAAGTTGTAGAATACCCAACTGTATATATAAACTATAGTGATTTAGTGCCACTATTGCATGGATGAGCACTTCTTGACTTATAAGTCTCTAAAATATAGCAGTATCTTCAGCATTCTTGTAGCTTCATTCTGTGTTGTATATCAGTGACCTCTGAGTTCTCAGAATATCTTTGGTCAATTTCTCCTGGCAGCTCATGTAACTCCTTCCAGCACTACACATGCTACCTTCTGGGGGCTGGTTACCATTCTGGATTAAGCAGGATCTCTCAGTGTTGTGTGACAACAGTCTGGTATTTTCAGCAATAGGTTCTTACCTTTTGCCTAGGATGGGTATTCAAAAGCTTTGACATAATTCTGTCTTATTTTGGGGACCTCGTGGGTCTCTTTGATCAACACCTCAGTGTGGGAAGTAATCAATGACTGGGACAGGGAGTTATAGGCCAGAGAAATTTGTCTTGGTGTTAAGATACCTCCTGCTCTATTCAGGGCATCTCTTACCTGACAATGCCCACAGCTTCCTTGGAAGCTTACTGCATGAAAATAAGGATTTTATTGTATCATTCATTATTAGTTTAGATTGGTATGTAGGTCCTCCCCTTCATTCCCCACCCACAATTCCTTCCATCCCTGTTTTCAGTCTCTCAATTCACCTGAAAGGATTTCTTACTGTTCAGGATTAACCTGGTTAGGAACATCATATGAGGGAGAATATGTTATGCTTGACTCTGTTTTTGTGTGAGGTCGCTAAGAATGATATGCTCCATCCATTCACTTTTATTTAAATTTCATTATGTCATTTTTCCTCGAATCTGAGTAGAATTCCATACTGTTTATGTACCACAACATTGAAATCCATTCATCCAGTAATGAGTATTTGGGTCTATTCCAATTCTTAGCTACTATGAATTGAGTTGCTGTAAACATGTTTGAGCAAATGTCTCTGTGCTGAGGTGTTACATCTTGCAGGTAGATGTCCAGTAGAGGGATAGCTGGGTCCACTGGTATTTCTATGTCCATTCTGTTCAGGAGTCTCCAAACTGTTTTCCATAGTGGTTGAATGAGTTTGCAATCCCACCAGCAGTGAATGAGGGTTTCTTCCCCCACTTCCACCCCCGGCATCCTCACCAGCAACTATTATTGTTGAAATTTTTTATGATTGCCATTCTGACTAGAGTAAGATGGAATCTCATTGTAGTTTTGATGTTAATTTCACTGATGCTTAAGGACGATGAGCACTTTCTTAAGTGAGAAAAGGCCATTTGGGTTTACTGCTCTGTGAATTCTCTGTTGAGTTCAGTGCCCCATTTTGTGAGAGGGCTGCTTAAATTTTTTATTGTTTAATTTTTTGAGCTCTTTGTGCATTATAGATATTAGACTTCTGTCTGAATTATGGCTGGCAAAGATTATCTCCCAGTCTGATGGTGGTTTATTGGCTCTGAGTATGGTGCTTGTACAGAAACTTTTTAGTTTGATGAGATCCCATTGTTTAAATGATTGTTGTACTTGCTGGGCTACTGAAAGTTTGTTCAGGAACTTTTTCCCTAAGTCTATCTCGTGTATAGTTCTCCAGGGTTTTCAGGGTTTCCAGTCTTAAGTTGATATCTTTGATGCATTTAGAATCAGTTTTTGTGTATGGTGAGTGTTAGAATGGAAATGACCATGAGAGACCACTCTGAAAGGAAAGGTTTTTAATAGGAGGAAAAGCGAGCTGCGGGCACTTTCACCAAGGGTGGCGAAAAGGCGCGCGAGGCAGGTTTAGATCAGGGTCTTAAAGGGAAAAACGTTCAGGTTGGGGTCTGGTTGGTCACATGAGGTTGGGTGCGGGGCTCAGGGGGTCACGTGCTCTCAGGATCAGGAGGGGGTCGGAAGGACAGTCTCTCGGAAGGACAGTCTCTCAGGCCAGGTGTTGTTTCTTGTTTACGAGAGGAAGTCTTTATCTTTGATCTTTGTTGATACTGAGTCTGGGT
>PVHP010039080.1:0-16552 GCA_004024765.1 Zapus hudsonius | reverse complement strand
GAGAGAGAGAGAGAGAGAGAGAGAGAGAGAGAGAGAGAACCAAGGCCACCTCCTTGTGGATCTGGCCTATGTGGGTACTGGGGAATTGAACCGGGAGCCTCAGGCACTGGAGACAAATGCCTTAACCGCTGAGCCATATCTCCAGCCCAAGCTCTGCTTTTTTTAAGGTAACATCTTACTCTAGCCCAGGCTGACTGACTCTGTAGCCCCAGGCTGGTCTCAAATTCATGGTGATGCTCCTACCTCAGTGCTGGGATTAAAGGCGTGCACGCCCGGCTAGGTTTTTCCGTTTTCTTTTTGTCTTACAAAGTAATTTTAGAGTCTGTGCTTTGCAATTTTACCCTGTCTTTCTCATCTGTTCTAATACCATATATTTGTTTCAGAGAAAAAGTTTTCAAAATGGATGGGATATCTTCAGAGACAAATGAAGATAAGTAAGTTCATACAGTGCTGGTAAAAATGTCAGTCTCTATTAGAGAAAGATACTTTCTTAACTAGTAAGACCTGCCAGTCACTTCTAAGATCTTTTTCCAGGGACTTAAGTATATGTTACAGTGGTAATCCTCCTTACCTATCTTTGTATAAATTCCTCTAGAGTCAGAACTGAGAGACTTTAGATCCGAGATTCAGTGATTTCTTCAAAATTAGCATATAATCTGGTGATCTGTTTGCAGCCTACAGACAATTTTTTAGGTTACTCATAATTTAACTTTTTTTAAGTTAGTTGCCCAACTTGGCACTAACTAAAAAAATCTTAAGATTTCATACAATAATTGGATTTTTAGCTTTTCTTTTTTTTTTTTCTTTTTTTTTGGTTTTTCGAGGTAGGGTTTCCCTCTAGCTCAGGCTGACCTGGAATTCACTATGTAGTCTCAGGCTGGCCTTGAACTCATGGCAATCCTCCTACCTCTGCCTCCCCAGTGCTGGGATTAAAGGCGTGCGCCACCACGCCGGCTTTCTTTTAACTTTTTGTTATGAGATATCACTAAGTTGTCCAGGCCTTGGTAGCCCCCCAGGCAGGTGTTGAATTTGTGGTCCTTTTGCCTCCACCTCAGAAATACCTGGAATCACTAACCTGGTCACAATGTAGTTTTTTTTTGTTTTTTTTTTTTTTGGTTTTCCGAGGTAGGGTCTCGCTCTAGTCCAGGCTGACCTGGAATTCACTCTGTAGTCTCAGGGTGGCCTTGAACTCATGGTGATCCTCCTACCTCTGCCTCCCGAGTGCGTGCTGGGATTAAAGGCGTGCGCCACCACGCCCGGCATACAATGTAGTTTTTAAAACACTGAGTTCCTTAATACTAAATTTAAAAGCCTTTACTATAATATAGATTTTGCTGACCAGTACTATGTAAAAGTGATAGTCAGTTTAAAAGTATGTCAGTGGCTAGAGGTCTGGCGTAGCTGTTAAAAGCACATGCTTGCAAAGCTTGACAGCCTGGGTTGGGTTCCTCAGTATTCATGTAAAGTCAGATGCATGGAGTGTATCATGCATCTGGAGTTTGCTTACAGTGGCAAGAGGCTCTGGCACTTGCATTCTCTCTCCCTGTCAACAAATAAATAATCAAATATTAAATATACATGTATGTAAGGGGTGATGTGATGGTAACTTTTATAAAAACAGTTTTTTTTCTCCTTTTTCAGTGACACTATAACGAGACCTATTAGAAGACAGCATTGCTCGGTAAGAAATACTTAATAACTATACAATCACAGTTTTTTTTTTTGTTTTTTTTTTTTTTTTGAGATAGGGTCTCACTCTAGCCCAGGCTGACCTGCAATTCACTATGTAGTCTCTCTCATACTGACCTTGGACTCATGGTCCTACCTCTGTCTCCCAAGTGCTGAGATTGAAGGTGTATGCCACCATGCCTGACTACCACAGTTTTGACTGTGGCTTTATTGTGACATCCACTAGATTTCTGTTTTCTAGATAAAGGCTCAAATATTTAACCTGGTAACACAATTCTTTAATTACTATAAAATTCATATTATGAATTGTGTTATAATTAATGAATATCAACATTGTACAAAACATTGAGATTACTATGATGTGTTCAAGCATGCTAATTTATGAATTTTATGCTATGTAAACTGTCATAAATATTTAAAATACATTTAAAATATTTTTCTCTCTCTTTTTTTTTTTTTTTTTGGTTTTTCGAGGTAGGGTCTCGCTCTAGTCCAGGCTGACCTGGAATTCACTCTGTAGTCTCAGGCTGGCCTTGAACTCACAGCGATCCGCCTTCCTCTGCCTCCCGAGTGCTGGGATTAAAGGCGTGCACCACCACGCCCGGCTATTTTTCTCTTTAAAAGTGTTTAGCCTGGCTTACAAAGTTGTAAGACTAAAACTCAGTCTAAAGAAATTTATACACAAAACTTATATTAGATTATGAAATTGAAAAATATCTAAAAATAGAGGTAGTTATTGGTAAAATTTACTGATCAGGAATTCCAACATCAACCTGGGAGGATTTCCTTTCTCTTATTTCATTCTGACTGTCTCTCTGGGTATAGCACATCTAGCTTTCCCTATTTCCGAATTCAATTTTTTTTTTTTTTTTCCGAGATAGGGTCTTGCTCTAATCCAGACTGACCTGGAATTCACTCTGTAAGTCTCAGGCTGGCCTTGAACTCATGGCAATCCTCCTACCTCTGCCTCCTGAGTGCTGGGATTAAAGGCGTGCGCTACCACGCCCGGCTTCAAATTCTTTATTATTTTATTTTTTTGGTTTTTTGAGGTAGGGTCTCACTCTAGCCCAGACTGACCTGGAACTCACTCCTTTGCCTCAGGCTGACCTCAAATTCACAGCGATCCTCCTACCTCAGCCTCCTGAGTTCTGGATTAAAGGTTTGTGCACCATGCCCATATACACATATGTACGTGTATATTTATATGTATATTTAATTGCAAGCATTGAGAGACAGAGAAGAGGTACAGGTAGAATGGGTGCTCCAGGCCTCTAGACACTGCCAATGAATTACAGATGTATATACCCCTTTGAGCATCTGGCTTTACGTGGAATCTGGGGAATCAAACCTAGGTTGTTAGGCTTTGCAGGCAAGTGCCCTAACCACTTAGCCACCTAAATTAAAAAAGAAACAACTTTTATTAGGCCAGGCATGGTGGTTCACACCTTTAATCCCAGCACTCAGGAAACGGATAGGAGGATCGTTGTGAGTTCAAGGCCAGCCCGAGACTATAGAGTAAGTTTCAGATCACTACAAAGTGAGCCCCTACCTTGAAAAAAATCCTTTTAGTACTATTTGTGTACGTGCAAATAATGAGTGAATGAGTGCATCAGGGGCTCTTGCTGCTGCAAACAAACACCAAATACTTTTGCCAATTTTTGCATCTTGTTTTTGTGAACAGCTTGGGAGTTGAACCTGGGCTGTGCAAGTGAGCGCCCCTAATAACTGACCCATCTTTCTAGCCCCTCCATGTTGAAATTCTATGTGAAGTATCTCTTTCCTCAAGATTTAAAAATAAAAAAAAAAAAAAGACTCAGAACTAGAGCGTGTTGGCGTGATTTTTTTTTTTTTTTAATGTTTCTGTTAGGTTCAGTTCTTCCATTTCTAAGCTTCACTGCTGACAAATATCAGACTCTTCCAAACTAGGATAGTTGTTATCTTGAGTTGGTGTGGTGTTTCACCCAGACAACACGAGATGATTTTAGGTAAATTGGTGGGTTGTGGTGGTGGAGGTCTTTAATCTTAGCACTTCGGAGGCAGAGGTAGGAGGATGGCCTTGAGTTTGAGGCCACCCTGAGACTACATAGTGAATTCCAGGTCAAAAACAAATCGTTGTGGAGAGTGGGCTTGGAAGTAGGACTAAAAGTCAAGCGTTCTGTCACATAATTAAACAACTAAAGCATCTTACTTTGAGGAATTTCAGAGTTTGATGGGAATTTTAGCTTTTATTTATATAACTTGAAATACACTGATTAATAACTGCTAATTTTTCTTGACTCATTCTAATTATTACTTCCAGATTTTGAAACCACCAAGGAGTCCTCTTCAGGACCTCAGAAGTGGGAATGAAACAGTTCAGGTAAGTCTCTAGTGCAATGCTTTATAGATTGCTATTTTCATGTAGGTTTTTTTTTTTTTTTTTTTTTTTTTTTTTTTTTTGAGGTAGGGTCTTGCTCTTGTCCAGGCTGACCTGGAATTCACCTTGAACTCATGGCGATCCTTCTATCTCTGCCTCCTGAGTGCTGGGATTAAAGGTGTGCACCACCACGCCTGGCTTCATGTAGTTTTTTTTAAAGCAGAACTTTACAAAAACACCATTAAAAAAAGTTTACTTGAGAGAGAGTGAGAGATGAAACAGTAGAAGGAGACAGATAGAAAGAGAATGGACACTCCAGAGCCTTTAGCCACTGCAAATGAACTTCAGACACATGTGCCCTATTGTGCATCTGGCTTTTCCTGAGAACTGGGGAGTTGAACTCAGGTTTTTAGGCTTAGCAGGCAAGTGCCTTAACCACTAAGCCATCTCTCCAGCCCTTTTTTACAATCTTCCCTGTGAGATTGGGATTACAAGCATGCACAGCCACACCCATCTGTTTATCTGAGCTCTGGAGAGTAAAGGCAGTCACAGGCCTCTGGCCCTTATTGCTTATGCAGAAAGTATACCTAACTGCTGAGTCATCTTTATAGCCCTCAGTGATGTGAGTATATGTATGTGTGTGTGTATATATATATACACACACACACTATATATATATATATATATATATATATATATATATATATATATATATATATATATATATATAGTGTGTGTGTGTGTGTGTGTTGTGCTTTTTGTTTTGGGTTTGAGGTAAGGTCTACTCTAGCCCTGGCTCACCTGGTACTCTGTAATCTCAGGCTGCATAGAACTCATGGTGATCCTCCTACCTCAGCTGGGATTAAAGGTATGAGCCACCATACTTGGCTCCCAGTGTTATTTTTAAAAAAGTTGCCCACAATTTTCTTTCTTTTAAAAAATATAATTGTTATTTATTTGTAAGCATAGAGAGAGAGAGAGAGAGAAATGGGCATACCAGGGCCTCCTGCCAATGCAAATGAACTCCAGATGCAAGGGCAATTCTGTCATCTGGCTTTACGTGGGTGCTGGAGAACTGATGGGCCATCAGCCTTGCAAGCAAGTGTCCTTAACTGCTTAGCCATCTCTCCAACCCTCTCAATGATTATTTTTATTTTTATTTGAGGTAAATGTCTCATTCTAGCCCAGGCTTACCTGGAGCTTACTCTGTAGTTCAGGCTGGCCTGGAACTCACAGTGACTCTCCTACTCTGCCTCCCAAGTGCTGGGATTAATGGTGTTGGCCACAATTGCCCATCAGTGATATTTTTAATGATGAAGTTTATTATAAGAAGAGATAATATCACATTATTTCCATTTAAATGTGTATAAGTAAGCATCCCATTGCCTTCATGTTAATATCCAAAATATTAGGCCTAGGGATGTAGCTAAATGATAAAATTGTTTACCTAACATACATGAGGCTCTGGGTTTGATAATGTAGCACAGTATTAAAAATTAAAATTCAAATTCTTGAATATGCTACTATTCAAGGTTTAAAAATATTTTTATTTGGGGCTAGAGAGAGGGCTTAGTGGTTAAGACCTTTTCCTGCAAAGCAGAAGGACCCGAATTTGATTCCCCAGTGCCCACGTATAGCCACATGCACAAGGTGGTTCATGTGTCTGGAGTTCATTTGCAGTGGCTGGAGGCTCTGGTGCACCCAATCTTTCTCCCTGTCTGCCTCGTTCTCTCTCTCACTCCTTCTAAAAAAATAAATATAAAGAAATATTTTTATTTGTTAACACGCACAAAGAAAGTGGGTAAACTAGGGCAGCTTGCCTACAAACTCTATGTGACGGCCCCACTTTGTGCATTTTTTATGTTGTTCTTGGGGAATTGAACCTCAGTGGACAAGCTTTGTAAGCAAGTACCTTAAATTGCTGCACCATTTTCCCAGCCCCATTTACATTTTATTTTTTAAATTGTGCAATATGATACCTTAAAACATAAGTGTTGGGCTGGAGAAGTAGCTCAGCTATTAAGGCACTTGCATGCAGAGCCTGACCCAAGTTTGATTTTCCCAATACCCACATAAAGCCAGATGCACCATGTGTCTGGAGTCTGTTTGCAGGGCTGGACTCCCTGGTGCTCCTATTCTGTCTCCTACGTTTGTCTGCTTATGAATAAATAAAAATTAAAAGACAGTGTTCATATAACAATTCTATTGTAAGGGTATATTTCTATCCATTTTACATTGAGAACTACCTGAAGACAAAGTATCATCTGTTTTTTTATATTTATTTTATTTTATTTTATTTTGGTTTTTTGAGGGTAGGGTCTCCTAGCTCAGGCTAACCTGGAATTCACTATGTAGTCTCAGGGTGGCCTTGAACTCATGGCGATCCTCCTACTTCTGCCTCTTGAGCAAGGCCTTTATCCACCCCAAATAGATCCAGATGCATGTGCTGCTTTGTGCACCTGGCTTTACATGGGTATTGGAAAATTGAACTCAGATGGCTCAGAAGTTAAGGCGTTTGCCTGCAAAGCTTAAGGACCTGAGTTCAATTCCCCTTAAGCTTTAAGGTCCTTAAGCTTTACAGGCAAACGCCTTAACTTCTGAGCCATCTCTCCAGCCTTATTTGTTTTTCCTGAGGTAGGTTCTCACTGTAGCCCAGGCTGACCTGAAATTGATTATGTAGTCTCAGAGTGGCCTTGAACTCAAGTTGATCCTCCTACTCTGCCTCCCAAGTGCTGGGATTAAAGGTGTGCATCATCACGCCTCGCTCTACATTGTTGGATTTTTAAAAATTTCTTTGAGATTTCTGGCACTGTGGGATTAGTTAATGAAGTGGAATATGAATTTTGGGTAACTTAAATGGGACAGCCTTCCATGTTCATCTGTGTACCTCTAAACTGAATAAAAAGCCTACAGTTTTTTTTAAAGCTTTTTATTGATAGCGTCCATAATTACAGAGCATAAACCATATGATTCCTTCCCCCCTCATATTTCTTCTCTCTCAGTCTCTGTTTTGTTTCAGTGTCAATCATCTTTTCCTCCCATTATGTGTAGGTATCATCAGGCACTGCGAAGTCATGAGCATCAAGGCTGTTTTGTATCTGGAAGTTTGCATTGTAAGCAGTCCTGCCCTTTGGCTCTTACAATCTTTCCGACACCTCTTCCACAATAGACTCTGGGTTTCAGGAAATATAATAGAAATGTCCAAGTGCTGAACACTCCACTGTTGTTTTTTCTCAACACTATGGTGTCTTTTGCATTATCCCATGGTCACTGCCATCTGAAAAAGAGAAGTTTCTCAAGCCAAGAGTGAGGGTAGCATTATTCTTTGGGTATATTATTTAAAAAAAAAAAAAGTGCCCGTAAGTCAGTTTGGTGGGCATAATATATGCATTTAGCCAGACAATAGCACAACAGCAGGTGTTACTCTCCTAGGACTCATGATCCCCCACTATAGGGTTTTTAACTAGGTCTTCAGTACCAGGCATGCTTTCCATCCTGTGGAGTAGGCCTCCAGTTCAATTGGAGAACAGTTGGTTTCCCCACAATAGATGTGCCACTATTGCCCCAGTTGTAAAGCCTACAGTTTAAAAAAAAATTTAAAAAAATATTTTGTTTGCAAGCAGAGGGTGTGCCAAGGCCTCTAAGTCACTGCAAATGAACTCTAGGTGCATGCACCACTTTGTGTGTCTGGCTTATGTGGGTCCTGGGGAATCAAACCTGTGTTGATAGGCTCTGAAAGCAAGTGCTTTAACTGCTTAGCTATCTCTTAAATTTTTAAAAAATTTACTTATTATAGAGAATAAAGCCTCCTGCCACTGCAAACAAACCCCACCCAGATGCATGCACTGTGTTCTGCATCTGGCTTTATGTGCATACTCAGGAATCAAACCCAGGCTGTCAGGCCTTGCAAACAAATGCCTCTAATTTGCTGAGCCATCTCTTGAGACCTAACTACTGCTGCTTTTTTTTTTGTGGGGGGGTTATCGAGGTAGGGTCTCGCTCTAGTCCAGGCTGACCTGGAATTCACTCTGTAGTCTCAGGGTGGCCTTGAACTCATGGCAATCCTCCTGCCTCTACCTCCCGAGTGCTGGGATTAAAGGCGTGCACCACCACACCTGGCACTGCTTCTTTTTTAAAATGTTTTATTTATTTATTTTTATTTATTTAATTTATGAGAGTGGGGGAATAAAAATGGGTGTGTACTCCAGATGTACGTGCCACTTTGTGCATCTGGCTTTACATTGGTACTAGGGCACCCAACACTTGGTCAGCTGGCTTTGTAAGTAAGCACCCTTAACCACTGAGCCATCTTCCCAGCTCCCCCCTTTTTTTTATTTCTTGTTAGGATAGAGATAGGAAGAGAAGAAGGTAAGAAGGGAGAGAATGGTCACACCAGGGCCTTTGGCCAATGTAAATGAACTGCAGATCCATGCTCCACTTTGTTCATCTGGCTTTCTGTGGGTACCGAGGAATCAAACTTGGTCCTTCTGCTTTGCAGGCAAATGCCTTAATTGCTGAGCCATCTCAGCCCCTTGCTATTTATTTTTTTTAATGTAGTACTCTTCATACTTTGAATTTTATGTGTGAATTTGTTGCCATTAGTTTATGCTTTCACAGAATCATAGGAATGGTATGTATCTCCTCCATAGCCTGTGTTATTAGCACAGAATATGGTATGTGTGTGTTTGTGTATTTATGCTTTCCTAAAACATTGAAAGTGTTCAATGAGTAAATGACAGATATATAGACTTAACCAGCTTTAAGTCTAACAGAATGTCATCAGTTATCTTACATTAATGCTATTTTATAAATGAGTAATCTGACGTTCAAAGATGTTTTATTTAACTCCACACATCTTGTCAGTGAAAGACTTTAAGTTGGAACTCTATCCTTTAATTTTTTTATATTTTATTTATTTCTAAGCAGAGAGAGAGGGAAAGAGAGAGAGGGAGAGAGAGAGAGTATATGGACACAGCAGAGCCTCTAGCCACTGCAAATGGACTTCAGATGCATGTGCCACTTTGTGGGTCTGGCTTTCGTGGGTACTGGGGATTTGAACCCAGGTATTTAGGCACTGGAGGCAATCACCTTAACTGCTGAGCTCTCTCTCCAGCCCTCTATCCTCTAATTTTTAGTTTATTTTCCTTCCACTATACAAAAATATGAGCAAGTTAGGGCACCTTGCTGCTGTAAACGTACACCTGATGATGCATGCACCACTTTTTGCATCCAGCTTACATGGGTAGCTATGGATTAAACCCAGGCCGTCAGGTTTTGCTAGCAGGTGCCTTTAACTGCTGAGCCATTTTTTTTGCTTCCCTTCACCTTTTTAAGCAATACTTTATCTTTTTAAAATTGTGTTTATTTATCTGCTTGTGTTAGGAGCATGCTAGGGTCTTTTACTGCTGCAAATAAATGCCAGACACATAGCCACCTTTTTTTGTTCAGCTTTATGTGGGTGGCTGGGCAATTGAATCCCAGCTGGCAGGCTTTGCAAGGAAGGCTTCTCTCACCCCCCAAAAGTAGTCTTGAAAAGTTTTTTTTTTGTTTTGTTTTGAGGTGGGTTCTCTAGCCCAGGATAACCTAGAATTCACCATGTATTCTTAGGCTGCTGTCCTTGAATTCACAGTGATCCTCCTACCTAGGCCTTCCAAGTGCTGGGATGAAAGGTGTGTACGCTATGCTCAGTTTTGGGGGAATATATATATATATATGTTCATTTATTTGCAAGCAGAGAGAGAATGAGAATGGGCATGTCATGGCCTCCAGCCCCTGCAAATGCATTCCAGAGGCATGTACTACTTTGTGCATCTGGCTTTATGTGGGTACTGGGGAATTGAACCTAGGTTGTTAGGCTTTGCAGGTAAGTGCCTTAACCACTAAGCAGTCTCTACAGCCCACATGGGGCATGTTTTTTACATCCAGCTTTATGTGGTGCTGAAAAATTGAACTCGGGGTCAGCAGGCTTTGCAAGAAAGTGCCTTTAACCCCTGAGCCATCTCCCAACCCTTGATGAGATTAAAAAAAATATTTTATTCATTTTTCAAGCAGATACACACACACACAGACACACACACACACACACAGAGAGAGAGAGAGAGAGAGAGAGAGAGAGAGAGAGAGAGAGAGAGAGAGAACACCAGGGCCACCACCTTGTGGGTCTGGTTTATGTGGGTCCTGGGGAATTGAACTGGGGGCCTCAGGCACTGGAGGCAAGTGCCTTAACTGCTGAGCCATCTCTCCAGCCCGATGAGATATTTTTTTTTAAAAATATTTTTAATGCCGGGCGTGGTGGCACACGCCTTTAATCCCAGAACTCCAGAGGTAGAGACCCTGCCTCGGAAAACCAACAACAACAACAGAAAAATATTTTTGTTTGCGAGCAGAAAGAGTTATGAGAGGCAGACAGGGAGAATGGGTACACCAGGGCCTCCAGCCACTGCGACTGACTCCAGATGCATGTGCCATTTTGTGTATCTGGCTTTTTGGTACTGGGAATTGAACTCCAGTTAGTTAGGCTTTTCAGGCAAGCTCCTTAACTGCTGAACCATCTCTCCAGCCCTTTGAAGAGGTATTTTCTTTTTTTTTTGTTGTTGTTTTTTGGTTTGGTTTGGTTGGTTTTTCGAGGTAGGGTCTCACTCTAGCCTAGGCTGACCTGGAATTCACTATGTAGTCTCAGGGTAGCCTTGAACTCATGGTGATCTTCCTACCTCTGCCTTCTCAGTGCTGGGATTAAAGGCGTGTGCCACCACGCCCGGCTTTTTTTTTTGTTGTTGTTGTTGTGAAGAGGTATTTTCATACCCATATTCATAGCAACATTATTCGCAGTAGCCAAGAAAGACAAACCATTCAGATACCCATGGATGAATGGATAAACAAAATGGTATTTACATACAGTGAAACTCAGCCTTGAAAAAGAAGGAAAGTATATTGAAATAAAATAGAGAGTAATTGAGAGGAGGAGGGGATATGATGGAGGGTGGATTTGAGAGGGGAAAAGTAGATACAGGGAATTATCATGGTTTATTGTCTATAATTATGGAAGTTGTCAAAGGTTTTTTTTTTTTTAAGGAAAGTGACACATTCTACAACATACATGAATCTTGAGAACATTATGCTAAACGAAAAAGACAAATCCCATCTGATACTACTTTATGCAAGACACTTAGCATAGTCAGATTGATAAAGACCAAAAATAGAATGATGGTTGCCAGGAAATTAGGGGAGGTAAAATTAGTTTTTTTAAAGGGTAGGTATAGTTTCAGTTTTGTCAGATCAATAAAGATCTAGAGAGGTTGCACAGCAGGATAGATATCTCTAACATTATCACATTGTTTACTTCAAAATGGCTAAGATCTAGCAGGGCTGGTGGTGCACTTGGGGGCAAAGGTAGGAGGATCACTGTGAGTGTTTAAGTTTTAGAAGTGTGTATTATAACCAGATCAGTAAAACAGGCTATATATCTTTTGTTTTGTCCCCAGCGTGTTATTTTTTTTTTTTTGTTATATGTTTTATCTGTATGTTTATTTTAACTCCTACTGAAAATCTTATTCAAGCTGGTAGTCGTGACACCCACCTATCATCCCAGCACTCAGAACACAAAGGCAAGAAAGAGCATCCTTAGCTACATACTGAGACTTTGTCTCAGAGCAAACAGACATAACAACAAAAGCAAATCATATTCATGTGAGGCCATGGCTTTGAGACACAGTACTGCAAAATACAGGATTTAGAAATCATGTTAATTGAGTTTTATATTGGGATATTTGTGCAAATTACATATCAAGTTAATTCAGAATAAGATTTAATCCCTGCCTATGGTACTCAGGACACCTAATTCACAGTGATTTCATTATGGCTTGCATTTTATATTTTCTCTTAGGAACCTACTGCTTTAAGAAATAGAAAGACCTCTCGTCGTGTCAGCTTTGCAGATACTATAAAGTAAGTAGAAGGGCAAATAATTAGATTGTTATAGTATTTTTTCTAATCAAATGTACTGTTTCTAGTTGATTTGTATAATCCATGCTTTGTTTAAATAAACATTAGAAAAAAATTTTTTTTTCGAGGTAGGGTCTCTCTCTAGCCCAGGATGACCTGGAATCAACTATGTATTCCCAGGCTTGTTGTAAACTCATGGCAATCCTCCTACCTCTGCTTCCTTAAGTGCTTGGATCAAAGGCATATGCCACCACGCTCAGCAGCTGATCAGATTCTTTAAGACAGATATGAAATATTCCATAAAGCTTTTTCCTTTTTTATTCCTTCTTTTCTCCCCTTCTCCATCCCTTTCTCTTTCTTTGCAAGCAGATGCATGTATCACTTGTGCATCTGGCTATGCTACTTGGGTCCTCAGGGATCAACTGAATTTAGGCTATGCAAGTAAGTGCTCTCAATTGCTGAGCTATCTCTCCAGCCCCTGAAGCTTATTCTTTTTTTTTATCTATAATATCCTGCTGTTTAGATCATATATATATATATGGTTATGCTCTTTTATCCCCTCGCCCCATCCCATTACCCTGGTGGCCCTCCTCAGTGGGGTTATGGTATTCACTGTGGGGTCAGAAGTCTTCATTCAGTTCCATTATTGTAGAGGGGAAGAGGGGACTGTGCCTCAGGATATTCCTACCTACTTTGGCTCTTACAATCTTTCCACGCCTCTTCCACAATGTTCCCTGAGTCATGGCAGGCCTATTGGCAGTCTGATTTAGTGTTGAGTTCTCTGTAGCTCCTGGCTTTCTGTTGAAGCTTTTTTTTTTGTTTTTTGTTTTTTGTTTTTCTAGGCAGGGTCTCACTCTAGCCCAGGCTGACCTGGAATTCACTGTTTAGTCTCAGGGTGGCCTTGAACTTAGGGTGATTCTTCTACCTCTGCCTCCTGAATGCTGGGACTAAAGGTGTGCGCCACCACACCTGGTTGTTGAAGATTATTTTTAATTATAAAGAATTGGTTCCTCCTTAGTCCATGCTTTCTTATGTCAACTGAAAAGTCAGTGAAATAATGTTTCTCCTCTCTCTTTTCTCTCTGTCAAATAAATAAACCCATACCAGATTTGGGCTGGAGTGATGACTAAATGACTTAGGTGCTTTGCCTACAAATCATAAGGACCTGGTTCAATTCCCCAGTAGCCTTGTAAAGCCAGATGCATAAGGTGGTGTCTGGAGTTGTTTATAGTGGCTGGAGACCCTTGTGCACCCATTCTCCTTCTTTCTCTCTCTCTACTTTCCTCTATCTGCTTCTTTCTTTCTCTCACATAAATAGCATATAGAAAAAAAAAAGTCCTGGAGAGATGGCTCAGCATCTGATGACCAGTACTCACGTAAAGCTGGATGCACAGAAGTGGTGCATGTATCTGGAGTTTGTTTGTAGTGGCACTATGCTCTGGTATACCTGTTCTCTTTCTCTGTCTCTTTCTGCTTCCAAATAAAAATTAAAAATATTGATGTTTTTTGCTGGGTGTGGTGGTGTACCTTTTTAATTTCCGTATTGGGGAGGGTGAGGTAGGAGGATTGTCATGACTTCGAGGCCAGTTTGGAGCTACAGAGTTGAGTTTTAGGTCAGCCTGGATTAGAGTCAAACCCTGCCTGAAGACAACAAGGGCTGGAAAGATGCTTGCTTTTAAAGCCTGACTACCTGGGTTTCATTCTCCAGTACCTATGTAAAGCCAGACACACAAAGTAGCACATGTATTTGGAGTTCGTTTACAGTGGCAGGAGGCCCTGGCATGCCCATTCTCTCTCTTCCTTTCTCTGTCTCTCTTTCAAATAATTAAATAAATAAAATATTTAAATGACAATAACCTTCCCCAAAGAAATTGAGTTTTCCACCTGGGAGGCTAAGGTAGAGGATCATCATGGGTTTGAGGTCATCCTGTGGTTACAGAGTGGATTCTAGGTCATCCTGGGCTAATGAGTGAGACCACCTTAAAAAAATTTTTTTTAATTGAAGTTTTTCAGAATTTTTTTCTTTTTTAGGGTATTCCAGACAGAATCTCATACGACAACAGCGAGAAAGTCAGAAACTACAGGTAAATATGTAATTGCAGTCTCTATTAATCTGTTTTCCTTACAATTTTTTTATGGTTTATCTAGCCAGATACTGTTTAAAAAGTATATACTCTGCCAGATTGCTGGCTCATGCCTGTATAATTCCAGCATTTAGGATGATGAAACAGAAGCCTGGGCTTCCTGACCCTTCGGTACTACTTACTGAGCCCCTGTCTCAGACAAAAAAGAAACACAAGAACACTTACTAAGGGTGGGGGTGTACTTTTAGTCATAAGTACAAAAAAGTAAGCTAAATGGTAAATTTTCTTACTTTGTTTTTAATGATCTTAATGATTTCTCTAATACCTCATCCTTGAATTTTAACTTTCATTTTTAGAGACAGAAGCAGGAGAAACTATTCTGAATATTCAGTAAGTAAAGAATATGTTCAAATTTTATTTAAAAGATTGTTTAGCCAGGTGTGATGGTACACACCTTTAATCTCAACACAGAGGCAGGAGGATCACTGAGTTTGAGGACAGCCTAGAACTACAGAGTTGCAGGTCATCAGCAGCCTGGGCTAGAGTGAGACCCTACCTTCAAAAACAAAGCAAGCAAACAAAAAGATTGTTTATTCCCATTAAATGAAGTTTTTAAGTATAAATATTGTTTAAAAAACAATTTGATTTATTTGCAAGCAGAGAGAGCTAGGATGGGTACATCTGTGCCTCCAGCCACTGCAGACCAACTCCAGATGCATGCGCAACTTTGTGCATCTAGCTTTGTGTAGGAAACTGGGGAATTGAACCCTGGTTGTTAGGCTTTGCAGGCAAGTACCTTAACCATAGAGCCATCTGTCCAGCCCTTAAGTATAATATTTTCTTTCTAACTTTTGCATCTCTTCTGTAGAATATTTAGGATTAATTTAAATCAAACTATGAATTTTAGCTGGGTGTGATGACTCACACCTTTGATCCCAGCACTTGGGAGGCAGAGGTGAGAGTATTTCTGTGAGTTCCAGGTAAGCCTGGGCTAGAATGAGACCCTATCTCAAAAAAAAAAAAAAAAAAAAATCTTTCCAAAATATGTATTGCTATATTTGAGAAGCAAGTATTGTATGACATAGTTTTAGTAGTGATGAAACTCTGTGCTTTCATTCATATATATATATATTTATTTCAAGGCAGGGTCTCCAACCCAGGCTGACCTGGACTTCACTTTAGCTCCAGGCTGGCCTTAACTTGCTGTGATCCTCCTACCTCTGCCTCAAGAGTGCCAAGGTTAAAGGAGTGTGCCAGCATGCCCAGCTAATTTACTTTTTGTTAGTTTAGGAAAATGAATTGCTTTACATGTCATTCTGTTTTTTTTAAATAAGCAACCAGTATACATTAAGCATATTTTTGTGTTTAAATTTTTAAAATTTATCATATTTTTGATTTAACAAACCAGTAAGAGTAATTTTCTGCTTAACTGTTGGGATTCTTGGTCAATGCTTGTGTTATAGATCTTAAAAATGTCTTTTAATTTTTAGGAATAAAAATTCAGATGATAATTATTGTGAGATTACTGGTGAGTATGACTATAATATTTTTCTTGTAATTTTCTCTTCATCTAGGTTATTTGACAACTAACATGAAAAACTCTAACGAACTTTGCTCTTTATACAAAGGCTTCTATTTAAGATTTTGCTAATCTAAGTAACAGGATGCTAACACAGGGAAATTACTGTAAGTTTGAGGCCTTCTGCAATGCATAGTGAGTTAGAGGCCAGCCAGGGTTAAATAGTGTCAAAAAGCAAAATAAAACAAAAAACAGCATGAAAATAATAATTTAAAAACCAAGTAAGTAAAAAGTGAATGAACAAATGAAATTTTATGAACACATTGATTTCTTTCAAACCTACTCTTCTTCTGTTTTCCTGTCTTGTAGTCTCATTCAGTCATTCACTTAAGAATTCCTCAGCCACTAGCCCCTACTTTGGTCTATTCTGTCTCCTAAATATCTTGCAATCCATTTCCTCTTCCTTTCTTCCTTTTGCCACTGCTTTAATTCAAGTCCTGTTTTCGGTTAATCTGTATTTAAACTTTTTTTGTTTTATTTTTTTGAGGTAGGGTCTCACTCAGGGCTAAGGGCTCAAAGCCCTGGCCTGGTGTCCGAGACCTTGAGTTTGAAAATAGACAAGTTTTATAGAAACAGGAAAATAGTAGACTGATGCCTGTAGCTGTGCTGTGGAGATGAACAGAAGCACAAGATGACTTTCCAGTACTAGATGGGAGCTACAGTACTGATCATAACCTTGAGACAGTACAGAAACTACAGTGTCAGCACAGAAGACTGCGCAGCACAGGGCTTAACCAATACAAAAGTCTATAAGGTGGGCTGGAAAGATGGCTCAGCGGTTAAGGCACTTGCCTCCAGTGCCTAAGCCCCCCCCCCTTCAATTCCCCAGTACCCACATAGGCTAGACCCACAAAGGTGGTGGCCCTGGTGCGCGTGTGCTCGCTCTCTCTCTCTCTCTCTCTC
>PVHP010039079.1:0-16540 GCA_004024765.1 Zapus hudsonius | reverse complement strand
CTCACATGAGGGGTGATCTTCTGCAGCTGCCCTAGGGTCACTTTGTTGTACATGGAGCTGACATCTCGCCGCAGGTCATCGTACTCTGACACAGAGATCTGGGGTGGAGAGTAGATTGGCCCAGGCCCGCTGGTGCTCCATCCCTGCCTCAGCCCCAGCAGCACCCCCCCCCCTAGGCTGTGCTCTCACATTGGCCAGCCGCTGCTCCAACTGCAGGATCTCCTGGGCCTTCTGTTCCACAGCGTCGGCCCCCAACAGGCTGAGCAGACGCTCCATGAATGCCCTGTATGCTGCCAGGATCTGCACCCACACAGGGATTCCTCAATGAGACTGGGGGTGGGGGGTCACTCACCTGTGGAGCCCCATCCTTCCCAAGCCTAGGCACCTTTTCACTCTCCTCATCCTGAGCTAGGTACAGGGTCCTCTCAGGCAGGGTCAGCCCGTCCTGGTCAATCTGGGGAAGAAAGACAGGAATGCCAGGTCAGAGGTGAATGGCCAGTTTGCCAGAGTTCCCACCCAAATCCAACAGAAGAGAGAATATGTCAAACACCCTTCGTGACAAGGCCCAGGAGCATGCGGACTGGCCCCTTCCTCCATTCAGAAAAGCTAGTCAAAGTCAAAGCTCCTCTGCTGTGAGTGGGGCCTGGGGAGCCAGGAAGACCCCACTTCTCACCCCTTCCCCAGTCAGCGTGCGCTGTGCCCACCTGGAGGAACAGCGCGTGATACTGGCCTGGGAGCCAGGGCCTCGAATTCCTGGCCACCCCCAGCCTTTCAGGGCTAAAGCCTGAGGTCCCCGTTCCCAGCTCCCGGCTGCCTGAAGGCTGGGAATTGCGGCTCCCGCGGTTCAGCTAAACACTGCAATTACTCTAGGGAAATTACTTGTGCCCTCCTCCGGCGCTCTGCCCGCGCGCGGGGCCCCGCTCCTCCCCGCTCGGGGTGAGCCGCCCTCCGGGCGAAGGCACGCGGCTCCGGGGGACCCAGGCCGCCGGCGGGGGCGGGGGGCGGGGAGGGGGAGAACCCCACTCACGCGGATGACGTAGCGCGAGGAGTTCCTGTCGTCCAGGCTGACGGTGAGCGAGAAGAGCGCCGCGGCGCTATACACGCCCTGCGCCTTGTACAGCAGCCGGTTGAGGTCCCAGCGCTCGGCCGCGCCGCCCAGGTCCCAGCCCCCGCAGTCCTCGATGACCTCCAGCATGGGCCGCGGCCCGAGCCGCTCGATCTCACGCATGTCGAGGCACGAGCGGAAGAAGGCGCGCACCTTGCGCTGCGCCGCGCCGCCCGGGCCCCCCGCGGGGCGCACCAGCAGCCTCCGCAGGCGCTCCTCGTTCTGCTCGCCGATGGCCGCGATCGTGCCGTACGTGAGCTTGTCGTCGGGGATGGCGTGGCGCCGCAGCCAGCCGCCGCACGCGAAGGAGTAGAAGTCCTGGCACGGGTCGATGCTGGCGTCCAGGTTGGCGGACAAGAAGCGGGCGGCACGCGCGAAGGCTTTCCGCTCCGGGCAGCCTTCGGGACACGCGCCGCCGCCGCCGCCCACGGCGCCCGGGCCCAGGTACTTGAGCGCCAGCATGGCGGCCAGGATGGCACAGAGGCCGGCGGCGAACACCAGCCCCGACAGTAGGCACACCTCGCGCCGGTTCCACCGCGGCAGCCCGGCCCGGGCCCCGGCGCCGCGCCCAGTGCCCCGTGGGAAGCCAGGGGGCAGAGAGGTCCCCCTGGCGCCCCCCGTTCCGCACCGGCTCACATACTTGACCTCCTGGAATTCATCGTAGTGCGCCGTCATGGAATAAGGGGCCTCCATGGCGCCGTTGCGTGCGCCTTAGCTGCTTTAGTCCGTTATAAGATGCTCTGGTCGTCCGGCCTTGTCATTGGCGTCCACATGGCCCCTGAGGGCAGCTGTGAAAAAAAGGAGAAGCAGATTCAGAGAGGGGCTGAAAGGGGAAGGGGACCAGAAGCGGGCCACCAGGCAGGTGAGAGGAGGCATCTGTGGATGAAGGGCACCCAGGGTGCAATAACATCTGGGCCTGGCCCCTCACTCTGCCTTTCAGGGAAGAAGGCTCAGAATGGTCACCAGCTCTTGGACAAGCACTAGTCTTTTAACCCGCACCCCCCTCTTCTCCACATGCCCCCACACAGTTGGGAGACCTCTGACAGAAAGCAAGAGGGTGCTGTGCACACAGCCTGGCACACAGTAGGACCTCATCAGCAGCCCGTTTCTCTTGCCTTTGTCTTTTTGCCCAGTATCTGCTCCAGCGAAGGCCAAGTGAGGAGTGGGAGGGAAGCAGAGACTGAAGAAGAAAGGAGGTGTGGTCAGAGGCGCGTCTATGCGGACCCTGAAGCCGCCTTCAGCTCCTGGCACTAGAGAGCAATTAAGCACCCAAACTTGGTCCTCAAGGAAGTCTGGAGGACCTCTCGTAGCCCAGCCTCTGGATCATTCCCTCAGTGGCCCAGATGCTCACCAGCCCCTTCCTCAAACAGCGGAACTCTCCAGCCCCAATCAAGAAGAGATCCCCCTCCCCCGACGGCCTTGACGGAGAACGGGGGAGAGGTTCCATCATCTGCCACCTATTCCCGCCCCGGGCCACTCCTGGCTTCAACAGGTTTTCCCCAGAACCCAAAGTTGAGCGAAGTTTCACCCCCTCGCCGAGCGATCTCTGGGCTCGGAGCCTCCTGCGCCATGCGACGCAGTCGGAGGAGCCGGAGAGCCCAGTCCTGGAGTCACAGCCGCAGCCGCAGCTGGAGCCGGGAGGACGCAGACAAAGCCGGGAGGCTTGGCACGGCGGCCGTGGAGGTGGCTTCGGCGGCAGCGGACCCGAGCCACACTTACCCGGCAGGTGCGCGCCTGAGCCGGGCGAGGATGGAGAGGTCGGGCGGGAGTCGGGGCCTGAGCCGGAGCGGAGCGGAGCGGATCGGGGCTTGCGGCCGCTCTCTCCGTGCGCCCGCCGCCTCCTCTGCCGCCGCGCGGCGCCGCGCCGGCCCCAAGGGAGGGGGCGCCGGCGGCTCCACCCTCCTCCGCCGCCCGCCGCCCGCGCCCCCCTTCCCGCCTCCCTCCCGGCTACCTGTCAGCTCCGCTCGCTGGGCGGCCGCGCGGTGGTGGGGACGTCGGCCGCGGAGACACGCTTCTGAGGGTCCGGCACCAGTTTCCGACTCAGTCCAGCCTTGTCCGGAAGACACACACAGAGAGGCGCCCCTTTGGACGCGAGGACTCCACTTGGGGAGAGGGACAGACGCTGAGAGCCCGCGGGGCGCGAGCCGTCCCAGCCCGGCCCGTGAGACCCCAGCGCAGCGCTGCGCAGCGCCGCGAAGGAGGAGGCGCGGAGGGAAACGAGAACCTGCCTGGGCCCCGCACATTGCCTGGCGCGCTGGCCTTCAGGACTTGCTGGTCCTCCTTTTAACCCCTGCCCAGGTCAGCCCACAACTAGGGTTGGTGCAGCGCCCTTTGCCCAACCCCAGTGGGAGCCGGCAAGAAGAGGCTGAGGCCACACCACCTCCTCAATCAGTCAGGCACCACTGCCCAGGAAGTCGCTGGCCCAGGTAGGGAGAAAGACCTAGAAAGGGGTGCTGTAGACAGACAGGGAGGTAGGGAGCCTGCCTGCTTTGTCTAACACCTCAGCTCTCATCGGTCAGATTTATCCAACTATCCCCTTCTTCTCGGTGAACTTGCTTTTTTTTTTTTTTTTTTTCTAGCCCAGGCTTACCTGGAATTTACTCTGTATAGTCCCAATCTGGCCTCGAACTCACGGCCATCCCCTTAACCTCACAACTGAAGTTGTGCACCACCACCCCAGGCAGGAGCGATTTTTTTTTTTTGAAATAAGGACTTTCCTTCTGCTATGAGGCAGAATCCATTTCTGCCTCACTGTATCCATGAGGTGAGGCCCACATGTGCCAGAAAGTACCAGTGGATCTTGGATGAAGGATGTGGTTTCTGTAATCTGTGCCTTGTCTATCCATCTCTTCTCCTGCCCCTCCCAGGGGACCCCACAAAGCAGCAGCACCCCCAAGCCTGAAGCTCCATCCTGCAGCACTGACCTAAGTGATATCTGAGAACCACAGAGTCCCTGTGAGGGAAACCATGAGTAGGTGGAACTGCAAAGATGGGCGACCATCCTGTCACACTCCCCTGGGGCTGCTCATCAGACAACTGTTGAGTCACTGGCCCTGAGCAGCCACCTCTGCCCTGTCTTGTCTGTCCATCTTTCCATCTTTGAGCCCCATTCTCAGAGATGCTTCCCACTCTTAGGGTCCTCCTCTGTCCCATGCATTCTTCTCAGGTTCAATTAATTCCGCTGAGGAGAGCTGGAATTACGCAAAGCGTGGTGGTTCCACACGGGGGAGGGGAGGGCAGGGCGGTGGCACAGAGGCTCTTTGTGCTTTTAATCTGCATTTTCCCCTCAACGTTCCGTCTCTAGGAGGATAATTTTCCAGCCTTTTCAGGCCCTGATTGGTATCATTTCTCCAGCAATGACAGCTTTTATTTTCCCCGAAATGAATGCCGTGAAATTTCCAAGAAATATAAAAATGGATATTGTCTCAGGAAGCTGACTCGTCCAACAGCAAGGCTCAGAGGCAAACACACTTCCCCAGGGACTCTTCACTCCAGCCACCAGAGGATGGGGGGCCCTGGCCCTCACTCAGCCTCTCCACGGTCAGCTCTTGTACCCTGCCTCTTTGCCATTGCGCCCAAACTCAGCTTTTATTGATTCATTCATCTGCCTCCCAGTCAGGTGGCTAGAGCAGCCCAGCTTGCCTGGCTCCATGCTGCCTGCCTACGTGGCATCTTGGACTCCACAGCCTACCATGAGCAGGGCCAGGGCCAACTGGACATGGCTTGAGATTGGGCCCTCTGATCACTCTGTCCTGGTCACCCTGGCATGGTCTATAGTCAAATTTCCCATAGAGAGGACCCAGAGACCCGCCTCCTTTTTCCTCCTGTCTCCTCTCAGAAAGGAAAGAGGATAGAGCTGAGCCAGAGTGCTGGGGTCTACTGTCCACTCCCCACTCTATCTTTAAGGTTTCCAGAGATCCTCCTCCAAATGCCAGGACAAATGAGCAAGAGATTGACAGGGCAGCCTGGTCAAGGCCGAGTGTGGCACTGAATACCCAGCGTGGGGTGGGCAGCAGCCAGAGAAGGCTGGGTGTTGGGGGTAAAGCATAGAAGAGAGGAACTTGGAAGCCAGCCTCCACACAGGCCAAGGGCAGATCCCAGCCACCCTGCCAGTGGAGTATCACTGGGTCTGTGATCTAGGGAGGGGCACCCAGCAGTGCTGATTCTGGCGCTGCTTGGGACAGCAGTACAAACATCAAGGACTCACATCTATTGAACATTCAACAAGGCTTTGTGTGCCTTGCCCTAAGGGAAGACCGTAGCCTAAAGTCAAGCGAGCAGGTCTGAGGCCTAAGCTATGGTCAGTCCCAGGTTAGCTCAGCTCCAGCCTGAACAGCATGAGACAGAACCCCAACCTTTTGCAACATGTCACTGGGAAATGCCCCAGCCTCTACCCCATCCAGCCAGGCCCCTGGCATCCCAGCAGTTCTGTGGTATCTTCTAGGCCACGATGAGCTTCCTGCCCTGCGCCCAGCCTCCCTGGACTCATCCATTCATTATTCACGGCACAAAATGGATTTTTAATTTCAGAAATGAAATGACTCTCCCTAGTGGTTGGTGTGTCAGGGAGGGGGAAGGAAGGTCAGATCTGTGTGAAGTGACTGCATGGTGACGGCTCTGGAGCTCCTTAGCAAGGTAAGTGCCCATAACAGGTGCCCACGGGCCCATGTACCCCACCACCCAGGAGGTAAGTACCCATAGCAGGTATTAGAGGCCCCACAGGCCCAATGTACCCACCACCCAGGCCTGCATCTCTACTAACCCTGTTGCTGGAAACTCCAGTGGGGTTCTTTGGGGGGGGGACTTTTGGTGGATCTTGCTGCCCCACTTCCTTTCAGAGCCCCTGTGCCAGGCTCCTGACTAGAACAGAAGGCCTGGTCTTCACTGCATGGTCATCTAGCTTCTCAGGGTTTATTCTTTCCAGTATTCACAGCACAAAATGGACATTTAAAAATATTTATTTATTTATATATTTTGCCAAAGGGTCTCACTCTGTTGCCCAGGCTAATCTGGGACTTCTGGGTTCAAATGATCCTCCTGCTTAAGCCGCCCAAATAATCAGGACCTCAGGCATAATATACCACTCATCACAGTTAGCTATGAAATGGATTTATTTAGGTATTTATTTGCAAGCAGAGAGAGAGAGAAGAGAGAGGGAGAGAATGAGCACACCAGGGCCTCTAGCAGCTGCAAACGAACTCCAGATACATGCACCACTTTGTGCATCTGGCTTTTCATTGGTACTGGGGAATTGAACCCAGATCATTGGGCTTTTCAGGCAAGTGCCTTAACCACTGAGAAATCTCTCCAGCCCTGAAATGGATTTTTAATTTGAGTAATGGAATGACTCTCTGAAATGGTCAGGGTGGCAGAGAGGGGCAGAGGAGAGCCAGAGTTTCTTCCATCCTGTCAAGTCTAGATCCCCAGTTGAGCTCTGTGATGCTCTGACCTCTCGCTGTGCCCCCTCCAGTCTGGAAAGCTTCTCTGGCACCCCCAGTGACTCAAGGCCATTTCTTCACTTCTCATGACTAAGTTCATTCACCTTAATGTGGCCTTCAAGGCAGTGGCCACTTCTGTGTCCTTCTCTGCCCTTCCCAGTTGGTCTCCCCACTCCTCGTCCCTCTGAAAGTGTTCTAGTTTCATTTCCCAGAACATAGCTGGCTCTCTCACACCTCAGGCCCTTAGCACCTGCTGCCTGGAACTCCCTTCTTCTGTCACCTCTTGACCAGTTGCCAGTCATCTTAGGAATAGTCTTTCCAGTCTGGCTAGATGATGTCTTCATGGGCTGGGGGGCTTGCCATTACTGGGCCCCCACCACACTGTCCTTCCTGGACAGAGCCCAGCCCAGAGAACACATCTGGCCAACTACAACTACTGTTAGTACACAGAGAGCTTTGTGTGAAGGATCCCCCACACCAGGCCTTGTCTCATCAACAGTGCCCACGTACAAACCTGCCCAATTCCAGTGTCATGAACACATCTTTCCTTTGCTCTGGAACCCATCAGCCTATAAACAGGAGCTTCTCTTCCTCCCTCACCCCACTCCCCAACTCCTCACTCCTCACACACTCCTCTCCATGGTCACCTTTCAACCTCTAGATCAATGCTCAAAAGATTTGAGTCACACATGTATGCAGAGGACAAAGGTGAAGGCTCTCCTTCGAGCCTTCTCAGGCCTGTGTGTCCAGCTACAAATCCTATGAGCCTCTGGTGTGTGTGAGAGGCCTCCTTGGTCTGGCCTCACCTCGCTCATAGCCCACTGAGTGGCCCTCCTCCAGCCCAGTGTACTGACCATCTGTGCCTTGGTCGAGCTTCCTCCACAGTTGAGCTCTGTGATGCTCTGACCTCTCCCTGTGCCCCCTCCCAAAGCTGCCCTGGCACCCCACTGACCTCCAGCCATCAAAGGTCCATGAGAGCCTTGTTTTGAGCACTGTGCCCATCTCAAGCTTCCGGGACCCTGACAGGTCCTATGGAGGTGCAGTTCCCCAGCTGAGGAAGCAACCAGAGGGTCTCCTCACAAGGAGAGAAGTGTGGTAGAAACAGACCACAGCTGGGGCGGGACTGCCGGTCTAACCTGTGGAACAGCCCCCATCTTTGTCTCAGTAATCTCCCAAGGAGATCTCAGCTCACACAGGAGGAAACCTGGAAAAAGAAAAGGAAGTTGCCCACATCACTCAGTTACTAAGTATTGGTGCTGCCCTCGGAGTCTCCGAGGCATGCGCACCAGGAGCTAGAGAATAAAAGGTCTGCTTCTCTGGGGAAGGTGGGCACTTCAGAGCTGGGCCCTGACCCTGTTCAGACCCTAGGCCCAAGAGCTGTGCTGAGGGTACTGAGTCCAGGCTGTGACAGATACCAAGACTGGCTTTATTCAGAGACCTCAGAGGAATCACGGGGCCTGAGGTCATGACCTTAGCCTCTTGTCCAGATGTTCCCTCCTCCAAGGGCCCTTCCTGTCTGAAGTGGCCCAGCCTTCTTCCATCTGTTGTTCCGGGCACATCCTGTACCAAATCCGTCCCCACCTGACCTGATCTTGCTCTTTTCCTGGTGATATTTCCTCTCAATCTGTCGGAAGCAGAATTTCCCAGTACACCATCCTTATGCCCAGTGAGGCCTGGGCACCAATCAGGGAGTGTGGTTGGGGCCTGACTGACAGAACAGGTGAGGCAGTGTCAGTGGGGGTATGGGGGTGGGAAAGACAAGGCAGTAGAAAGTCAGGCCTGCAGGCCTTGCAGCTCAAGACAGCCAGGCCCGTGGGGCTCACTGTTTGATCTAGAGGCAGACAGTTGGGCTTTTACTGCAGACAGAAATAAGGCAGGGGGGCTGGGGTCTATTAGTGGACCTCACAGCCTTGGCACTCCTTCGTGAATGGTCACCATGGCCACTGCCCATGACTGCAAGGAGGGGCAAGCTTGAGACAGCAGAGGAAACGAGAGACCCTGAAAGGAATCTTCTTTGGCTCCAGGGGTCTCTGGGCCTGAGGTCCCTTCCCCCAGCACTCTATCATCATTTCAAGTGATTGGAGCTGAAGGAGATCATTAGCTAATTAAAGCTGAGCCACTAATTGTCCCATGTAGGAGAAAGAGCATGTCTGCTGAGGGGAGGGAACTGAGGGTCTGTGGGGAGGGACTGGCCAAAAGGCCCTGGCCCTGGCCCTGGGTGGGTGGGGCCTCCTTCTAGAACATCTGTGTATGTGTTTGGGGAGAGGGCATTGTCAGAGACTCAGTAAAGTGGAAGTGTGGATGGAGAATGAGGGTGTGGAGTTTGGAGCTCCCCCCCCCAGAACCTCTATGCTGCTGTGAATGTTACACCTTTGTTCTCTGCACCTGCCCTGGAGTGTGAGCTTCGAGAGGGGGGTGTAGGGGGGCACAGGGGGGAGGGGAAGGCAGATGCCTTGTAAGGAACTTCTGTAGAATCCTCTTTATGTGACACCTGTGTGGCAGGATTTCAGGACCCCCACCCCCAGCTCCAGGTTGGCCCAGGAGCACAGTGCCTTCATGCCAAATTTCTGTCCTCTCTTTCACCCCCACAGGCCCCAGGGGCAGGTGCTATGGCCTCACAGAGGTAGCCAGCAACAAGGTGTGTGTCAAGTCATTGTGGGGCTGCCATCAGCCTGGCTCCAAGCACCTTCTGGTAAGATGTCCCAGAGGCTCAGCCGCAGTTGCCAAAGGAGGCTTTGGTTTCCTATCGCTGTCTAACAAGCTACCCCAAACCCAACATGTGATGGGGCCCAGTTTAAACACTCAAGACTTTAGGTCGTGGTCCAGATGTGGCTGGCTAGATTTTTGCTCAGGATCTAGCTGTTTCTTGTAGCTGTGGGATCCAGGTGTCTCGTTTCCTAGGGGCCATCTCTTTCCTTATCTTTAGCTCCCCTATCTCTAAAGCCATCAATGACAGATCTGCTCCACAGTGAATGTCTTTCCATCAGTCAGTCAACCAAGAGAACGATGTGCTTCTGAAAGGCCCATGTGATAGGTCAGCCCATCCTGATGATCTCCCCATCATTTTATTTCTATATTTAGTTAGTTAGTTTTGGTTTTTTGAGGTAGGGTCTCACTCTAACCCAAACTGACCTAGAACTCACTCTGTACTCTTGGGCTGGCCTTGAATTCACGGTGATCCTCCTACCTCTGCCTCTGGAGGGCTGGGATTAAAGCTGTGCTCCACACCTGACCCCTGCAACCCAATGACAGTGGCCTTGACATTAAAGCTAGAAAGCTTCACAGATGAGAGAGACAGAGAGAGAGAGAGAGAGAGAGAGAGAGAGAGAGAGATTAATAACCAGGAATTGTTTGCTTATTCAGGTAGGTTGAACCCCTAAATACTCAAGTTTTAGGAGCTTCCCCCTAAAACCAGCTTCCCCCACCCCACCCCACCTGATACCTTCAAGGAGAGGGAAGTGATACAGAGGAGGCCTCAGTCACCCCCACAGCCAGCCTCCCCTACCTCCCACCCCTGCTCCCACCCCCACACTTGAGCTGGCTCCCTCAGTAATGGGGCTTAATCATAACATGCATTAGCTAGGGCCTGCTGCCTGCAATTACCACTTCAATCAGCCACCCACCACCCTCCGCCCCCAGCCTCCGGCCACCCATGGGGACACCCTACCCATCCATGACATACCCTTCCCCAAATGCAGCACAGGGACCCCAGGCTCTGCAGATGGCCAGAGATGTGACCCCTGCAACACAGCCCTGAGGTGGGGCTGGCCAGCAGACAGAGAGCTACAGCTCAGGGTCACAAGCAATTATTTTAAAAGCCTGTTGAGGGAAATGCTGCCTGCCCAGCACAGCACTCCTCCTGAGGGTATGCAGACCCAGGTTGCTGACAGCCTTGCACGCTCAGTGTGCACACAGGTGCAGGCAGGTACTGGCCATTTGCAATGGATGCTCAGCCTGTGGTACCCACCCAGACCTCAAAGAGATGAGGTGCTAGCAGTCCCCAGGGTGTGGGCACAAGGAGAATACTTACATAGCCAACCCTTGGGCTTTGGGGGCTTTCCCTACGAAGCCCCTTGCACCCCTTGGCCACATCTCCAGCCCAGACCTCCTGCTAGAGTGCTGGGAATGGAGGGTCTGAGCTGAACCAGAGGGCTGCCTATGACATCTAGTCTCAGTGCTTCATGGGGACCCGAGAAAAGGAGAAAAGGGCAGAAGGCTGGCTGGGCTGGGGAGGGAGGGGAGGAGGGAGCCGCTGTTGTGCTGTGATTCTCTCTAATTGCTGTTTTGCTGAGAGGTAATTAAAATCTCTTTTTATTTCACACGTCAGAGCCCTCACCAGGCTGTGGAGAGGGCACAGGGGGAGGCCAGGAGTTGGGACCAATGGAGAGCCTGGCGCCTGGCACATGGTAGGGTCAGAGAGGTGAAGCACTGAGCCCAGCCAGCCTGCCAAAAGCCCCCAACCTTGTCCCTAGCCCTGCCCATGCACATTCTGATTGCCGTCCTGGCCAAGGTCTGTGCAGCCAACCACAGCCAACAAAGGCTCTGAGAGTGAAGTCCGCAACATTCCTGGGCTCCTCAGTGCAGGCGTTTTGCTATCTGCCCATCTCCCCAAAACAACCACTGCCAGGACCATCCCACCATCAGCCCAGGTATCAAGACAGGGATAATGCTGAAACTCAGAAAGAATCAACACCCCCTTGGCTTCTCTCATTGGTGAGACTGGCTTAACCAGGGCTGACCTCAAACACTGTGTGAATCTGCCCACCCAGCCACATAACTGACTTTTCCCACGGAGTCTCCCAGATGTCCACAGCTCTATCTATTCTGACCCTCCTACAGCCCTGTGAAAAAGGCCATAGTCTTGGGATCCCTTCCCATGTCTACCATCAGACATCAGTCCATGCCTGCCTCTCTAGACCCCATGGTCACCTGCTGACAGGTGTCTTGCGGCAGGAGAGCCAGGACTTTCACTGGCCACACTCCGGTCAGAGCTCAGATGATTACCCAGACAGAAAGGCCCCTATCTTCTTCTGGGCTGGCCTGAGGTGGTGGGCTAGCAGCAGCTGGATCTCACTGGTGGGGCAGGCCCAAGGCCCGCTGAGCAACATCTCTCTGTTCCTTGCCCTGCCTCACAGCGCTTTCTTTCTTTTTTTATTTTTCTTTTTTAAATTTATTCTTGTTATTATTATCCATAATTAGATGCATTGAATGAACAAATAATGAGTTGATATCCCCATTTCCCCAATTTCCCTCCTCCCTGTCTGCAATCAGCTGGATATGCTCCTCCGTGGGCAGTCTGGATCAGTCCATGGGGTAGGGGGTTATGGATAGTCTAGGAGTCAAACCGGTTCCACCCCCTTTGTATGTTGTTACTGAGGGGGGCCATATCTCTGGGACTTGTCCCCCACCATGGCTCTTACAATCTTTCCGCCCCCTCTTTTTCCGCTCAGTTTCTTGAGTCATGGTGTGTGAGTATTAAGGCTGCTTTATTGTTGAGATCTTAAGAGTCTCTGTACTTCAGCTTTAGGTTGCATTGAAAATCGTTGGTATCTGTCTGTCTGGCTTATCCTGTGTTGACTGATTGGCTGTGGTTATAGGTCTCTTGTTTATCCCACCACTCTCTGCAGGGTTCTATATGGCTCCTTCATGGAAGATCTGGTGTGGCTCATCTCTTGTCTGGCTGTTGGCTTATCAGCCTGTGGATCGTTGTTAGAGTTAGAGGATCCATAGCTGTCTCTGCCTTCTGAAAGATACAAACAGAATCTCCATCGGAGAGTGAGATCAGTATAGGTTAACTTAGATACACATTTCTGAATTAGCTAGATTCTAATATTAGTAGCCTCTTTGTAAATCACTCATGTAGTGCATTTCTCTTTGGAGGCCTAAGATTTTGGTTCCCAGTGTATTTTGCCCTGAGTCCCCAGTTCCAGTTAAGGGCTCCCCATCACTGAGTGGATTACTTGGCTGAATTAAAAGCTATTGATTAGCTGGGCGTGGTGGCACACGCCTTTAATCCCAGCACTGGGGAGGCAGAGGTAGGAGGATTGCGTTGAGTTCAAGGCCACTCTGAGACTACATAGTGAACTCCAGGTCAGCCTGGACTAGAGTGAGACCCTATCTCGAAAAACAAACAAACAAACAAAAAAAGCTATTGATTGCCTCCCTCAAGCTATGGCTCCTCTGTTGCACAAGTGCTCGTTTCATGGTTCACTGTTCTCTCCCAGTAAGCAGAGTGTTCAGCCTACTCATGGCAGCAGACTGTGTTTCATGCCAGTGGCCTCTGTTTACTCCAGCTGTCATTGATCAGCTTCCCCTGGCAGCTTATGCAGTTCCTTCCAGCACTGCACTTCTTATTCTGTCTTTTCATTTGAGCCTGGAATAGCATCACCCTATCTATGTCATCATCACCTTATCTGTTGTCACTGTTTCATCACACTGCCCCAAACCACCATCTCCATCACTGCCATAGATAGGGTTCCCCTGGGGCCCAGCACTTACCAAATCCATAGCACCAAGAGATCCATGCTATCATTTCTCTCCCACATTCCTTAAGTGGGCAAACTAAGACTTACCAACCAAAGTAACTCAGAGCCAGGAAGGAACAGAGGTAGAACCTGAGCAATTAAACTGTTGGATCCCAGAGACCAAAGCGATAAGCATTACATATCACCACCTGTCAGTGCAGGGGCCTGGGAAATCATTCCAGAGGAAAAGAGTAAAGGAAGTTGGGAAAGATCCGCTTGGACTTCTCAAAAAGAGATGGAGGAGTGTCCTGCCCCCAGCCCAGTTTTCAGAGCAGATAGCCACCTTGTCCCCTACTGGAGCTTAGCAGTCCTGTGGTCAACTCCTCTGCCCTGCTGGGCTTCCCCAGAGCCACAGGAGCATGGCCCCAAGAGGAAACATTAAGATATAGTTTTATGTGTTGTGTAATTTGTGTGTGTGTGTGTGTGTGTGTGATCCCAATGTGCCTACGGAGAGATGCAAGGCAGAGACAGGAGAAACCCCCAGCAGCTCATGGGCCAGCTAGCCTGGGAGCAAAAAGGGAGGCTGTCTCAAAACAAGGTGAGCCAGGCATTGTGGTGCACATCTTTAATCCCAGCACACGGAAGGCAGAGGCAGGAGGATCACTGTGAGTTCAAGGCATAGTGAATTTTAGGTCAGCCTGGACTAGAGCGAGACCCTACCTTGAAAAACCAAAAAATTTAAAACAGAAAACAAAAAAACAAGATGGAAGGTGAGGAGCAACATCCAGAGGTTGTGTTCTTACCTCAAAACGAGTGCGCACACACACACACACACACACACACACACACACACACACACACACACGCGCGCGCGCGCACGCACGCACAGCACTTATGCTGAATTTCAGTTTTGTCTCCATCCCAGTGGAGGCCAGCCTGCCCCATCTCCCTCATTGTTCTCTCACTTTCTGAGCACAGCTCATTCTGAGGGCGTCTTCACCTCTTGCCCATGATGGCCGGGCTGAGAATGGACTGTACCTTTGTCAGAACTGCCATAAACATTGTGGGCTCAGGGCCTTTATTCCTCGTGGTTCAGGTGAGGGCCTATTTCTGGTTTCAGGTAGTGGGTTTCCTACTGTACTGTCACATGGTGGGGAACAGGAAGGGGAAGCAGGCTCATCTGTATTTCCTCTTATGGGGGCTCTCTCGTCTCTCATAGGAATCCACACTCATGATCTAACCACTTCCCAAGTACCCTGTCTTCAATACCATCAGTGTTAGGGTTTCAACTGGAGAGTTGGGGTGCACTATCAGGTGCATCCTGATAGCTCCGTGGCATGTCTTAGAGCCAGAAATGGTGGAAGGGAAGAGGCCTGGGACTCCCTGGGTCTGTGGATGTGAGGTCGAGGCTGACTCAGCTGTGTGCAGCAATTTGATCTCAATTGTCTCTGTGTCCCCCAGCACACCGCAATGACACTAGGAGGCGCTTCATACTGATGGGATGAAGAGTGACTGAAAACAGTCTGAAAATTACAACTGTTCCCAATAGGTTGCAACCCCCAAGTGAGATAGCTCCCCATCATTGGAGAAAACGAAATAGCACCTCAGGATCTAGAATAATCTGGATGAAATCCCAGCACCACCATTCCCTACCTGTGAACAGGTCACTTGATCACTTTAAGCCTCAATGTTTTCACCTGAAAATGGGGACAATAAGATCTCCCTTGGCTAGCTAAGATTCAAATGAGATTACTTCCAGGGTGACAGAGAAGAGCCCTGTGCCTATGAAAGAGACAGAAGTGACCATGCGTGGACAGTCTGTCTGTCTAGTGTCTCCTTCCAGGAGCAACAGGGTATGGCAGATCTCACTGAGATCCAGAGGGCAGGGCAGGAGGCTGGGAAGAGCCAGGCTTAGGGAACAAAGCAGAGACAAACTCAGAGTGTATTTGGGGATCACTGAGGTCTGGGGAAGAGCCCCATGGAAACCAGAAGGATCTCAGGGCAGAGAATGAGTCCTCTTCTCCCTGAGCTGGAGCCCTTCTGTCTCTGTCTGTGTCCTCATCTCTTACATGGAAATCTGAACAGGGCCAGTCTGTGGGGAAATTGTGAGGAGTATGCCTGGCCAGGTAGTGCAAGCTCCTAGCAGTATGTGAAGCATCCAGACACACACACACACACACACACACACACACACACACACACACACACACTCACAAGGCTGGCTGCTCCAGGGAGTCTGGAGTCCCCACTACCTTACCTTCTACCCTTGGCATCTGTGGGGGCCATACTCCCCCCTTCTTCCTGTCAATGTTCCCTGCCAGCTAATGGACCAATTTTTTAGCATTACGGAGATTTGGCCAATTTGGCCGCCCTGACAGAAAGGCACACAGAGCGAACGGTTGCCTGGTGGCAGGGTGGGGTGGGAGAGCCAAGGAGGCTGGGAAGAGAAGGGGCTGTAGACGCCTCCACTTCTCTGTCTTTTCCAGGCTGGGGCCTCCTAGTTCAGGCAAGGGAGGTGTGGGGGGAGGCAGAGCTATTGGGGAGATTACAGAGATAATTAGCCCCACTTAGGGGCCCCTCCTGTGCTAAGCACTTTGCATATATTTTCCCTTTTAATCCTTCATAACCCTATGAGGCCATTTCTATTAGCTGCTCTGTCCTGTCCTTATTGGTGTGGAAACTTAGGCTCATGAGGCGCCCAGCTCAAGGTCACACAGCCAGGAAGTGATGGAGTTGGAAGGAGAGCTGAGGCTTAAAGCCAGGCCTGGTAACCATCACTGAGCTCATTTGTAACATTATGTGGAAAATCATCTCCAGCCATCCACTCACCCCTCACCCACCTACCCAACAAGGTCCAAGAGCCCCCACCTCAGGTCACCAGCCTCCTGAGCTGCAAGGGTGACAATCCCTAGCAGCCACAAAGGGCCCCTGATTAACTGCTTCCCCTAACTTACACCACAAACACCTGCCAAAGCCAGCACTTCCATGGAGAAGGCCCTGGTACCCAGCCTGTGGATGGGCTGTGACACCCCAGCTGTGGCTTCCAGGGCCACTGCTGGCGTCAATGCCACCCTTGGGAGGAAGGGGAGAAGAAGGAGGTGGGGGAGGGGAAGCACAGCGATGGGCAAGGGGAGGGGACTGCTGGGCTCCAAGCATTAAGCGATCAGAGAGTACACGATATTTCATTGCTGGCAGTCGCAGCCAAGACATCAACTACTTGGGGAGAGCGGCCTTAAAAGCCTTTTGATTTTATTTCTTCCACTTCATTTTTTTTTTTCTTCTTTCCTTGCTGGTGTCCTTGACAAAGCTTCCCTTCCCCCTCTCCTCTCCTGCCCCTTCTCTAACCAGGTTCTCCTGCTCCCTGGTAAATTGGCTGAGGACTGGGCTTCCTTTTCTAAGCCGAGGGCCCCCAAAGGGGTCTAGTCCAGACAGAACTAAAACATTGCGTGTGTGCGCACATGTGTGCATGTGTGTGCAGGCTCGGCTGGGGAGAGTCCTGTGTGTCACTGCGTGCCTGCCTGGGACCCCGGGCA
>PVHP010039078.1:0-16534 GCA_004024765.1 Zapus hudsonius | reverse complement strand
AACAGTTCTTCCCCTGCTTGTTAAGATAGGCAGGCACTTAGGACTCCTTCCAGGAAAAGGGGAAAAAGTGCTTCCCTCACTTCACTGCCTTAGTAGTTTTACCTTTGAAACCCCCACAAAACAATGAAATAAAAAGCTTAATTAGCTGATACAGACTTGTTTTGTGTTTTGTTTTTTTCCCCCTTCTAATTTTCAATGTAGTGTCTCATTCTAGCCTAGCCCAGGCAGACCTGGAACTCATTCTGTAGTTCTAGGGTGCCCTCAAACTCATGGTGACCCTCCTACCTCTGTCTCACAAAAGCTGGAATTACAGGTTTGCGCAACCACACCCAGGTGGTTGTGGGTATTTTTTTTTAATGTTTATTTGTTTTCCTTTATTTGCATGGAGAGAGAGAATGGGCATGCCAAGGCCTCTAGCCACTACAAATGAACTCCAAATGCATGTGCCACTCTGTACATCTGGCTTTATGTGGGTACTGGGGACTTGAACTCGGGTCACTAGGCTTTATAGGCAAGTTCCTTAACTGCTGAGCCATCTCTCCAGCCCTGATTTTGTTCTTTTTAAAAAATATTTTTCGAGTTTGGCGCGCTGCCCTGGGGAGGGGGAGTCCGAGGCTAGACGGTAGCGATCCGAGAGTGGGAGCCCCCCGGGCCCGCCAGCGGGCGTGGAGCCCCGGGGTGCCCCGTCCTCGGGCCGCACCTCCCGGGCTCCGGGCTGCGGAGTGGACGGGGCCGAGGGTGGGATGGGGCGGTGGGCGAGGAACGCGGAAAGCCGGGGTCCGTCGCGCGGTAGGATCCCGGGCCTCTCTGGGGGTCCGCGAGCCGAGGTCTGGGCGGAGGCCCGACTTCCTCGGGGAGCCCCGGCTGCGCCTCCCCAGCCCGGGGTGGGGTGGGGGCAGGGGCGGCCAGTCCGCCGGGAAGGTACGAGAAAGGCCGAGCTTTGATTTGGAGACTCGGGAAGGCCGGCCCCGGGATTGGGGCTGCGGCCGAGGGGGCGGGGTGAGGGAGGGGCCGCACGGCCCGCCCCCAGCTCGCTCCGGGGCTCCGAGTAAACAGGGACACCCGCGGGGACACGCCGGAGCCTGTCCGCCCCCGCCGGCCGGCGGGGATGGAGCCCACCTTAGTGCCCGCCCCGCCCTGCGCCTAGGCACCGGCGCGGAGGTGACTCACAGCGGGTGGGGTTGAGGAAGGGCCACCCCTTCGCCCCAGAGGTCGGGCGCGTTTATATTTATTTATTTTTCCTTTTCTTGTACCTTCTGACTGGCTTCCCACCAAGTCAGGGTTTTAGATTCCAAGCAACAGGGATTTGGAATGAGGGACTCTGGAGCTCGTCTGGCAGGCCTGTTTTAAGGGGTATCTGCTGCGTGCTGGACCTTTGTCCAGCAGCTCAGTCCGTACGGGAATGGTACTGGAGTTCAGAAGGCATCAGGCGGTTCCCAGGGGCCAGTGAATGTGCTTCTGGCCACTGCCCCCTTCTGGGCACAGCTTGGAGCCTGTAACCCTTGGTATCTGACTTTCTGACTGTCTGGAGTCTGGAGTTTAGGAAACCCAGAAGGCGATGTCCTGGGCCAGAGATGGACATTAGAGATGAGGGGCTGGTCCACCAACCTGCTGTCCCAGTTAAGGAAAGGGCCCGAGCCTGCCTCCCCCGCCCCCAATCAATCTGTGGCAGAAAGGAGCAACAGAGGAAAGATTTATCCATTAAGATCAGAGAGCCCGACCTTCCAAATCAGAGCTTCATCTCTGCTGTCTCTGCTCAAGGCCATGGCCGCTTGCCTTTAGTCTGCCAGGCTGGAAACCTGGGGCTTTTAGCGAATTTGACAGTCTTCCTTTCATATATCCAATCTTGCCAGTCTGTGCTTAAAGCCTGTCTTCCCCCCACACACACCCCTTTTTGAAATATATCTGATTTCCTCCATGTTTACTGCCAGAGGGTTTCTCCCAGCAGGGATGAATGGTTATTCCTCTATTATCCAGGCCCCATGGACTCACACAGTGCCAGGCCCAGGCTAGGCATCACTAAATGTTTTCACTGCATGCCTTATAAGGTTCAGATTAGGTCCCCTTCCAATATTGCGGTACAAGTGAGATGTGTTTGAAGCTGACCTCAGGCAACATTGACAGGAAAAAGATATCTGGATCCACAGTATATATGTAACAGGAGAACACTCTGAGGTGCCCCCCCTCCCAGCAATCTAACAGATGAATCTTCCTGAAGCTCTACCTCTCCCATGTCTTTTCCCAAGGGTATATTTCTCCTGCACCACTCATTATTTGATCCTTTTCAACCTCAGTGTCTTCTCTTTCTACTTCTCTTAAGCTTCTTCTAGGGGCTAGGATTGTAGCACAGTAGAGTGCTTGCCTCCCATGCAAGAAGCCTTGAGTTAAGAGTCTCAGCACCTTATATGCCAGGCCTGGTGGCACATGCCTATAACCCCAGCACTTGGGGCAGGGGAGGTGAAGGCAGAAGGATCATTTTTGGCTCATAGCAAGTTCAAGGCCAGTTTGGGATACATGAGATCTTGTTTTAGGAAACTTTTTTCAAATCAGGCATGGAGACTCATGCCTAGAATCACAGTCTTAGGAGACTTAGGTAGAAGGCTAGCCTGGACTACAGAGAGAGTTCTAAGTCAGCCTGTGCTAGAGTGAATCCTGCCTCAAAAAAAAAAAAAGTTTCTTCCATCTTCAAATGTCAAATGTTTGGGCTGGAATTCTAACCTAAATAATGGAAAATCCACACAACTGAATTAAATGTGAACTTTTCTCTCAGTCACAGCCTTCCAAAATCTGACCTCAGCCAGCATATTGGCATTTGTGTTTTGCTAACTCCCAGCCCCTACTATCTCCCAAATAAGAATGTATATTTATTTTTATTAATTTTGCCTTACAAAAATGGTAATATGGGCTGGAGAGATGGCTCAGCGGTTCAGGCACTTCTCTACAGTGCCTAAGGTCCCGGGTTCAATTCCCCAGGACCCACATATGCCAGACCCACAAGGTAGTATGCTCTCTCTCTCTCTCCCTCTCTCTCCCCCTCTCTCCTCTCTCTCTGCTTGAAAATGAATAAATAAAATATTTTAAAAAGGTAATACTGAGTGATTAACAACTCAGAGAATAAGACGGCAAAAAGTCAATTTGTCAATCGCCAAGTCCCCATTCTTCAGCTCAACCTTCAGAATAACCACAGTTAACTTTTCCTTGATGGAGGGGGATATCTCTATATATTTTTTGTAATGATATATAAATATATGTAATATCCTTGAAAACCACAAATGCACTCAGATAGTAAATATTGTTCTATAACTTGCTTTTCTCAACTTTTCTTGATCCCCTTCCACACTGTATGTACACATCTGGTTCACATTTCATATTACTACTTGAGTCTCCTTGCTGGGGTGCTCCGCACCTTTTGGGATTGTTGGACTCTTGAGTTCTTCCCAGTGTGTGAGTTGCTGAGACTGGTTCTGGAAAGATGAGATAATACATATTTCTACCTGAGCTTATAATTATTCTGTTCCCTCAGCTCCTCAGAAAAGCTCTGCTGTTATTCTTGCTCTGCCCATCTCTCCTGTTTAAAACTACTCAAAGAGCCAGGCATGGTGGCACATGTCTGTAGTCCCGGCACTCGGGGGAGATAAAGGAATCACGAGTTTGATCACACCCTCGCTACTTAGGGAATTCCAGGCCAGCCTGGGATATATATTGAAACCCTGTCTCAAAACAAACAAAACAACCTCAATTTGTACTCAACACAGCCACAGTATCTAGACTTAACCTTAATTTTATAGGCTCTGTGTCTACCACCAGACCATAAACTCCTTGAGGACAGAGATCTCGTCTGTTACTTCTTTGTACCCCCACCCGGCTCTTGACTGGGAAGGGGAAGTTGGCAAACTGTTGGGACTGGGGGTGCCTATTATTGAACCCCTCCCTGTAGTTTTCTTACAGTGCTCATCATTCAATTGCTCTTTCTCAATGACTGCTCTTTCCTCCTCTTACAACACATTCATCTTGAAATGCTTGGGCTGGAATTATAACCAAAATAGTGAAAAATCAAGTAGGATTTTTCTGAAGTTCATCAAGATACCAAGGTTGGCAATAAGCTGCAATGATGTTGGTGTGGGAGACAGGATATAGCTCAGTGGTAGAGCACTAGCCTGGCATGTGGAAGGAAAAAGATGGCATAGGAAGAGACTTCAACAAATCATTATTTTTTTTAGTATTTCATTTATTTATTTGCAAGTTCAGAGAGAGAATGGGTGAACCAGGGCCTCTTGCCCCTGCAAAGGAACTCCAGACACATGTGCCAGTTTATGTGGGTACTGGGGAATTGACCCTGGGACATCAGGCTTTGCAAGCAAGTACCTTTAACTTCTGCATCATCTCTCCAACCCTGAAGAAATTATTAATTATCTTGTTTTTCCGGAGTGGAAGAGGGCCTGGGATGGGGCATTGAGGGAGCAGTTCTGGAACTGACATCAGGCCACAGGCTGCCACCACCTAGTGGTCAGTTAAAGAAGTGTGAGTAGGTGTTGGGGTGAAAGCACTTGCCACGCAAGCAGGAGGGACTGAGAAGACTAAGACTACCTGAGTTTGATTCCAAGTACCCGTAAACAGCTCTCTGTGGCCACGTATGTCTGTAACTCCAGTCCTGTAGGCACTAGTTTCAGAGAGAGAGAGAGAGACTCTGTCTCAAGAAATACGTGGATGAGTAATAGAGGAGGACCCCTCACATTCTTGTCTGGCCTCCACAGCATGCCCAAGGGATGTGTGCATCTGCAGATACACATGCCTGACACCACACTCCACCCGCCACACCACATACACTCCATAGCACACACAGGTGTGGGGAGGAAAGAGCATTCCTGGAGAATCTGATAGACACTGAACAGTTACCATGCACTTGCCGCTGGAATAGAACTCGATTCTTGAGTCTCAGAGCCACCTTGCGGCATGGGCTATTTACAATTCATAGACAGGGAAATAGAGGCTCAATTAAGGAATGTGCCCCAAATCTCCGTGCAGATTGAAGCCCAGACTGCATTCATCCACTAAACATTTGTTAGGTATCTCATCTATAGGCACTAGGGCCAAAGATGGAAATATTCAGTCTTACCTTCAAGCTTATAGGCTATGGGGATGGTCAATAAGGCAACTGACAATTATAACACATAACCTTAATGTCCATGATGAAGGCTTGCAGAGAGGCAAGGGAACAAGGGAAGAATAAGAGTTCCAGGATCTGGAGAGATGGGTAAGTGGTTATGGTGCTTGCCTGTAAAGCCTAACAACCAGGATTCCATTCCCCACTACCCACGTAAAGCCAAATGTACAATGGCGCATGCATCTGGAGTTTGTTTGCAGTGGCTGGAGGCCCTGGCATGCCCATTCTCTCTCTGTGTGTCTCTATCTCTGTTTACAAATAAGTAAATAAAAATTTTTTTAAGTTCCAAACCTGGGCTAGAGTGAGATCCTACCTCGAAAAGCCAAAAAAAAAAAAAAAAAAAAGTTCCAAGCAGGGTGTGGTGGTACACACCTTTAATCCCAGCACTCCCGGAGGCAGAGGTAGGAGGATCACTGTGTGTCTCAGGCCAGCCTGAGACTACATAATGAATTCCAGGTCAACCTGGGCTAGAGCAAGACTATCTCCAAAAAAACAAACCAAAACAAAAGTTCCAGATAAGGGAGCAAACGCAGTGCAGAACAGGGCCAATAATGCCAAACTTAATGGAAGACAGAAGGGAGGAGGAGACTGGGGGATAGTTCAGTGGGTAAAGTGCTTAAGTAGATTCCCAGCACCCATGCAAACTGCAGGCCATGGCTGCTCCAATTCCAGCAATGGGAAGGAGAAGACAAGAGAATCCCTAGGACTTGCTGGCCAGCTAGATTAGCTGATTTGGTGAGCACTGGGTTCTGCAAGAGACCTTGTGTCAAAGATAAGGTGGAAAGGGATTGAAGAACCAGGACCTTGACTTCTGACCTCTACATTCATGTGCACACACATGCATACTCCCCCACACACTGTGCCCCCACACAAAAGAACACAGACACACATACAAAGGATAAAGACTTGAAAGTTTTAGAAAAGAGAGTGAGGAAGGAGATGGCAAGCAATGACAGGAAGGGTGCTTTAGGCTGGAGGCAGGCAAAGACATGTAGGCATGAAGAAATTAAAACATTTGAGGAATGGAAAACGTGATATGGTTGAGTTTAAGACTTTAGAGGGGGAAGAATAATAGGTATCAGGAAGCCTAATTACAAAGGATGGATTTAGCAAAGCTAAGGACTCCCCCCCCCCCTTCTAGAAGTAGAGTGGAGCCAGGTGAGAGACTGATGACGTCCTTAATGCAGCAGTGACAGAGCTGTTAAAGAGCACAAGAAGGTGGGATCAGGGCTGGAGAGATGGCACAGCAGTTAAGGCGCTTCATTTCCCAGTAGCCACATAAAGCCAGATCCACAAAGTGGTGCCTGCATCTAGAGTTCGTTTGCAGGGGGTAGAGGCCCTGGTACGACCATTCTCTCTGTGTCTGTCTCTCTTCTATCTCTTTCTGCTTGCAAATAAATAAATAAAACATTTTTCCTTTTTTCTTTTCTTTTTCTTTTTTTGAGGTAGGGTCTCACTCCAAACCCAGGCTGACCTGGAATTCACTATGTAGGCTCAGGGTGGCTTCAAACTCATGGCGATCCTCCTACCTCTGCCTTCCAAGTGCTGGGATTAAAGGCCTGCGCCACCATACCTGGCTCCAATTAGTATATTTGATTCCGTCTTCTTTGTTAAAAATGTTTTATTTAGCTGGGCAGAGGTAGGAGGATCAACGTGAGTTCAAGGCCAGCCTGAGAGTACATAGTGAATTCCAGGTCAGCCTGGGCTAGACTGAGAATCTACCTCAAACTCAAACACACACACAAATACACACACTAAGTGGTTTGCTATATCAGCAGATAGTGACAGAGAAAGCTGGCTTTAGAAATTTCAGCTCACATTAGAATGTCCTCAGAGTTCTTAAACATTGGCTGCACACTAATCATCTGAAGAGCTTTAAAAGAAATCTGAAACAGGGAAGCGACGGGGCGGGACGGACGGGACAGGTGAACTTGGGCTCCCGGGTCCCCCAGGCCGCCCGCCGCCGGCACCATGAAGATCTGGACTTCCGAGCACGTTTTTGATCACCCATGGGAAACCGTGACAACCGCTGCCATGCAGAAGTACCCAAACCCCATGAACCCCAGTGTGGTGGGCGTCGACGTGCTCCACCGACATGTGGATCATTCTGGAAAGCTGCACAGCCACAGGCTCCTCAGCACCGAGTGGGGCCTGCCCTGCATTGTGAAGTCCCTGATCGGTGAGGCAAGAACAAAGACCTATGTGCAGGAGCACTCCGTGGTGGACCCTGTGGCCAAGACCATGGAGCTGAAGTCTACCAATATCTCATTTACAAACATGGTTTCCGTAGACGAGAGACTTACGTACAAGCCACATCCTCAGGACCCAGACAGGACCGTTCTGACCCAGGAAGCCATCATCACCGTGAAAGGAGTCAGCCTCAGCAGCTACCTCGAAGGACTGATGGCCAGCACCATATCCTCCAACGCCAGCAAAGGCCGAGAAGCAGTGGAGTGGGTGATCCGTAAGCTAAACGCTGAGATAGAAGAGCTGGCCGCTTCTGCGAGAGGAAGCATAAGGACCCCCATAGCAGCGGCTGCGCTGGGAGAGGAGTGACGGACAGCACAGGTGCTCTCCAGGCTAACACATATTTATTTGTTATTTAAGAAAAATACAAGTATTTTAGGTAGATTTTTTTTTAATGAGGTGGAGTGAGGCTGTGATTTGATCAAAATAAAATCAGGGGTCTTGTGAGGCTAAAAAAAAAAAAAAAAAAAAAAAGAAATCTGAAACAAAAAAAGCTGGACTTCAACACTTGCAGGCTGTATGTATGAAGACTGTATGGTCCTGCCAGAAGGATTAACAAATTCACAGGACAGAATAGAGAGCCAGAATAGACTCAAAGGTTGATTTTTTTTTTTTTTGAGGTAGGGTCTTGCTCTAGCCCAGGCTGACCTGGAACTCACAGTAATTCTCATACCTCAGCCTCCTGTTTGCTGGCATTAAAGGTGTGCACCACCACACATGGCTGTCATTTAGGTTTTTTGGTTTTTCGAGGTAGGGTCTCGCTCTAGTTCAGGCTATTATGTGATCTCAGGGTGGCTTTGAACTGGAAGTGATCCTACTTCTGCCTCCCTAGTGCTGGGATTAAAGGTGTGTGCCACCATGCCCGGCTCCACGTAGTTTTTAATATTTATTTATTTGCAAGCAGAGAGAGAGATAGAGGGAGGAGAGACAGACAAAGAGAATGGGAACACCAGGGCCTCTAGCTGCTGCGAATGAACTCCAGCTGCATATGCCACTTTGCATCTGGCTTTACGTGGGCACTGGGGAACTGAACTCAAGTCTTGAGGTATTACAGGTAAGTGTCTTAACTGGTGAGCCATCTATCCAACCCCAATTACATTTTTAAGAATTAAAATAAAAAAAAAAAAAGAATGAAAATTTTAAGCCGGGCGTGGTTGTGCATGCCTTTAATCCCAGCACTCAGGAGGCAGAGGTAGGAGGATCACCATGAGTTCAAGGCCACCCTGAGACTACATAGTGAATTCCAGGTCAGCCTGGGCTAGAGTGAGACCCTACCTCAAAAAATCAAAAAAAAAAAAAAAAGAATGAAAATTTTACATATATTTATTACTTGATAATTATAGTTTTGAACATTTTTATCTTGAGATTATTTTCCATTTTATTAGTTTTCTATATAGCTATCATTTCCCCCCTAAATTATTTAATCTAGTAAACAAAATCAGATAATTATTCAGTTTCTTGTCTGAATTTCTGGAGGGATGGCTTAGAGGTTAAGGCCTTTGCCTGCTAAGCAGAAGGACTGGAGGTTGATTCCCCAGTACCCACGTAAAGCCAGATGCACAAGGTGGTGCATGTGTCTGGAGTTGTTTGCTGGAGGCCCTGGCATGCCCATTCTCACTCTCTGTCTACCTCTTCCTCTCTCTCAAATAAATAAATATTTTTAAAAAGATATCATTAAGCATGCTTTTAATCTCAGCACTTGGGAGGCAGAGGTAGGAGGATCACTGTGAGTTCAAGGCCAGCCTGGAACTACAGACTGGTTATGTATGTGTGTACGAGAGAGAGAGAGAGAGAGAGAGAGAGCCATCCACCACGTTTTGCAAGCAAGCACCTTAACCACTGAGCCATCTCACCAGCCTGTGAGTTTGTTCTTTAGTGCCATGCCCACTTGTGACAACTGTGACTGCAACCGTGAGGAGAGAACTCATCAGCCACTGAGGATAGAGTTTAGTATAGAGGTGGAAATCCCTTGATGGATCACCAGTCCTGAACCTGCTCCAGATCAGCGTTCTGTCTGCTTTAAGTTCGAGGCCAGCGGCAGCTTGAGCTACTTTTCTCTCTCTCTCTCTCTCTCTCTCCTCTCTCTCTTCTCTCTCCTCTCTCTCTCTCTCTCTCTCTCTCTCTCTCTCTCTCTCTCTCTCTCTCTCTCATACACACATATGTGTGCACCTTAAAAAAGCAAAAACCTGGGTCTGGTCCCCAGCCCAGGGCAGGGCTGGTGACGGTGACTGCTGTAGTTACCTTTGTGTTGCTGTATAGCTGTGACAGGGCACCTGACCAAAGCAGCTGAAGGAAGCTGGCCATGGTGGCATATGCTTCTTTTGGGGGGGAGGGTTCAAAGTAGGGTCTTGTTCTAGCCCAGGTTGACTTGGAGTTCACTATGTAGTCTCAGGCTGGCCTCAAATTCATAGCATTCCTATCTCTGCCTCCCGAGTGCTGGGATTAAAGGTGTGTGCCATGCATGACTGACATATGCTTTTAATCCCAGCACTGGGGAGGCAGAGGTAGGAGGATCACTGTGAGTTCGAGAGAGTTCCAGATAAGCCTGGGCTAAAGTGAGACTCTCTATCAACAATAATGATTTAAAAAAAGAAGCTGATGAAAAGAAAGGTTTTATTTTGGCTTACAGTCTGGAGCTTCGGGATGGTAGGGGTAAACATGGCATGAACAGAGGTTGGACATCTCTTCTGCTACAGCAAGTGGAGAACAGCAGAAAGGGAGTGAGCTAATCTCTAGCAAGGGGGAGCTGCCTACAACACCTCAAAGCCCATCTACAAGAACACACCTCCTCCTGTAAGGCCCCACCTCCCAAATGGCCACCAGCTGGCATTGAAGCATTCAGAACACATGGGTTTATGGGAGATATCTGATTCAAACCACCACAGTGACTAACAGTGTTGAATATTCTGAGATCCTTCAAGTCAGACAGAAGAACACCATTGTTCTTTCCACATAGAAGGGCATATGTGACATGGGACAGAACACTTTCATTGGATTGGTAGGAGCAGCAGGCAGCTGGTGGTGTAATGAGGAGGTGAGGAAGGGAATAGTTGAATGTTAACAGCTTTCCCAAGAAGCTTGGCTGCACAGGGAAGAGAGGAAGGCAAAACACTAATTAGAGGGCAAGAATTTCCTTTCAGAGGCTCCATCCTGACCACAGCTGACTCTATCTGGAGATCCTTGGCTTTGCCCACCCACCAGGGCAGCTCCTGTCCTGTGAAGTGAACGTCTGCCGGCCACAGTAAGCCTCTGAGAGCCCAAGGATTACTTTTGGAGCCTTGTTGGGTCAGCCTAACCTGCCACTGCTCACATCCTGTCATCCTTGGCGGGCCTTGGTGGGCGTCCACCCTTCTGCTTTAAGCCCAGTGCTTCCTCTTCCTAACCACTGTGCACTGCTCCCCATGTGCCTCTGGGGCAAAGCTCTGAGTCACCCTCAGCTCCTATTTTTCCCGTCTCTCTCTGCTTCTCTGAAACCTGGCTCTTCCCTTAGTATGCCCTTCCTTTAGAGATCTCTCATGTACCCCAAGCACAGGAAGTAGTGGGAACATGAACAGGCATCCTGATCTGGGCTTCCTACTTCCTATAGCTGCTGCAGTTCCAGCAAGGTTTCAGTTAGTGAGAGACATGTGGCAGCAGGAAGCAGAAGACCCACTTAAAGCAGACGGAGCGCTGATCTGGAGCAGGTTCAGGACTGGTGATCCATCAAGGGATTTCCACCTCTATACTAAACTCTATCCTCAGTGGCTGATGAGTTCTCTCCTCACAGTTGCAGTCACAGTTGTCACAAGTGGGCATGGTACTAAAGAACAAACTCATAGGCTGGTGAGATGGCTCAGTGGTTAAGGTGCTTGCTTGCAAAGCCTGGTGGCCTGGGTTCGATTCCCCTGTATCCATGTAGAGCCAAATGCACAAGGTGGCTCATGTGTTTGGAGTTCATTTGCAGCAGTAGGAGGCCCTGGCATGCCTATTCTCTCTCTCTCTCTCTCTCTCTCTCTCTCTCTCTCTCTCTCTCTCTCTCTCTCTCCTTACACATAAATAAATCTTTTTTGGTTTTTCATGGTAGGGTCTCGCTCTAGTCCAGGCTGACCTGGAATTCACTATGTAGTCTCAGGGTGGCCTTGAACTCATGGCTATCCTCCTACCTCTGCCTCCCAAGTGCCTCCACGCCCGGCTAAATAAAAATTTTTTAAAAGATGAACACAACCGGGCATGGTGGCACATGCCTTTAATCCCAGCAATCAGGAGGCAGAGGTAGGAGGATCACGATGAGTTCAAGGCCACCCTGAGACTACATAGTGAATTCCAGGTCACTCTGGGCTAGAATGAGACCCTACCTTAAAAAAAACAAAAACTATAAAAATAAAAAAAGATGAACAAACTCTTTCCTAGGAGTCCTAAAAGTCCTCTTGGCCAGGACTGGGTCACTGGCTGGAGGGATGAAAACACAATCACTGACTGACCAATTAGATTCATTCCCTGGGCACCTGGGAGGAGAACGCATGGATAACATCTGCATTTTGCTAGCAAAGGAGAAGGACTTGGCTGCTGAGCAGGCACCATTAGCATTTGCCCCAGTGGTCATATAAATTTCTCCTTCTGTTTGGGCCAGCTACTTCACCTGCCATTAAGAAACTATGTGACACACTGCTTAAGGGCAATGGTCCTGATGCCAGACTAACCAGGTTCCTTCCAGCTCCCTGGCTTTGGCCTTGAGCAAGTTGCTTAAACTTTCTATGTCACTGTTTTTTTTATTTATAAAATGAGGGTTATCAGTGCCATTCAGTGAAACTTCTTGTGATGACCATACATGGTCCATGCCTACTAATTTGGTAGTTACTAGCCTACCTAATGAGTGCATCTGAGGATTTAAATTTTTTTTTAAAATATTTTATTTATTCATTTTCAAGCAGAGAGAGAGAGAGAGAGAGAGAGAGAGAGAGAGAGAGAGAGAGAGAGAGAGAGAGCACCAGGGCCACCACCTTGTGGGTCTGGCTTATGTGGGACCTGGGGAATTGAACCCTGGGCCTTAGGCACTGGAGGCAAGTGCCTTAACCGCTGAGCCATCTCTCCAGCCCGGATTTAAATTTTTTAATTAAAGTATCCAAAGTCATATTACTTTATTGAGCACATAGTTTTGTAGGATAATAATAATCTATAATATCTACAGGATTATTATAGGATCAAATGTGCTTGGACTTTTAAGTAAGAACTGAAATAACACAGAAATTGTCACATCATGTTAATTATTTCATTTATTTATTAAATCAAATTCTTTATTTTATTTTACTTTACTTATTTATATGTGTGTGTACAGGTGTAAGAGGCCATTGCAAACAAACACCAGATGCCTGGGACACAGATCTGCTTTAGTCTGCACTATGTTCAAAGGCGGCGAGATGGGAAGGACATTTCCCTGGATAAGGACTTGAGAAATCCTCCTCATTTATTTAAAATATTTTTTCTTTCGATTTTTCAAGGTAGGCTCTTGCTCTAGCCCAGGCTGACCTGGAATTCACTATGCAGTCTCAGGGTGGCCTCGAACTGAACTCATGGTGATCCTCCTACCTCTGCCTCCCGAGTGCTAGGATTAAAGGTGTGCATCACCACGTCCAGCTTTTATTTTGAATTTTTAACCTTTTTGTGTTTAGATGTTTTCCAAAAAGGGCCTCTGGAGTGCTGAGGTTACTGGTGTGAACAACTATGTCTGGCACAGCTCCTTTTATTTGTTTTGCTCTTCTCTACTAAAGTCCTGGTGATCTGACCACACTATCTGAAGACTGGCCCCTGTTCACCTCAGTTCCTCTGTATATCCAGATGGCTTCAGTGTGATCCAGCCAGGACCATGGTCCCTTGCCCTCCTGCACTCCATCAGCTTACCTCCACGTTGGTGCAGCCATCCATGCCCACAGCTGGTACTGCACCCCTGCAGAGGAGCTGCACGGATAGGCCTTGCCTGGTCTCTGACCACAGCATCCTTCTGTCCCTTGCCCTCAGGAAGCCTGGCCTTTGGGTTGAGACTTCCAGCTATGAAGCGCCATTCTTTCCTTACCCACTCCTCCTCCTAAACCCATGTCTTTCCTTCTCTTCCTAACCAATCTCTTTTCCACAAGGCTTTATCTCTTGCTTTTCACCCATATGGTCTTTTGTTTATTAACTTTCTGAACTGGCCTCCAAGTTTCAGGCTTACTTTTTCAGTCCCTCCTTCATACTTTCAGGCATCACCACCTCTGGGATGTCTTCTTTAGTCTCCTCTGTCCCCTACATAGTTTGGTACTCTACTGTGTACTCCTGTAGCACCCAAGCCCTGAGCACTGTCTGATAACTGGTTCAACTCCATCTCTCAGCTGTAAGCACTTGAGGACAGACACTCAACAAATGTTTGTTGAAGTCACTAGATAAGGTACTGAGAGGATTGGATTTGCTTATGTGATATCAATTTGATTTTTCTTTTTTAAACTTTTTTATTCACTTCTTTGCAAGCAGAGAGAGATAGAGAGAAGAGAGACAGAGAGAATGGGCACACCATGGCCTCCAGCCACTGCAAACAAGTTCTAGATGTGTGCACCTCCCTGTGCATCTAGCTTTAAGAGGGTGCTGGGGAATCACAGCTAGATCCTTAGGCTTTGCATGCAAGTGCCTTAACTGCTGAGTCATCTCTCCAGCCCTGATTCAAGGCCACCCTGAGACTACGTAGTGAATTCCAGGTCAGTCTGGGCTAGTGAGTGAGATCATACCTTGAAAAACCAAAAAAGAAAAGAAAGAAAGGAGCTGGTGAGATGGCTTAGTGGTCAAAGGGGCTTGCTTGCAAAGCCTGGTGGCCTGGGTTTGATCCCCCAGATGCACAAAGTGGCACATGTGTCTGGAGTTTGTTTGCAGTGGCAAGAGGCACTGGCATGCCTGATTTTTTCTCTCTCTCTCCTTGCAAACAAACAAATAAATGTCATAAAAAAGAAAGAGCCAGACATGGTGGTGCACATCTTGAATCCCCACTTGGGAGGCAGAGGTAGGCGGATCACCATGAGTTTGAGGACACCCTGAGACTACATAGTGAATTCCAGGTCAGCCTGAGCTAGAGCGAGACCCTACCTTGAAAACCAAAACAAAACAAAAGAAAGAAAGAAAGAAAGAAAGAAAGAAAGAAAGAAAGAAAGAAAGAAAGAAAGAAAGAAAGAAAGAAAAGAAAAGAAAAGAAAAGAAAAAAAGGAAAGAAGGGCCCTTGAGCATGGGTAGAGCAACTCCGTGGGCAGGAGAGTGTCTGCTCCTCTGAGCATGCAGGTGCTGGCTGATGTATGAATATGCCCATTGCCAGGAAGCAGATAGGAAGTTGGGGGAGTTTCCAACTGATGGCTTCTGTTCCCTCTAACCTAAGTGGTGAATTGGCATCAAATGTATGAAATTTTGGGGCACATGGTGAAGCCCTAGCAGTCAGCAAGAGACCCTGAACAACTTTTCACGCTTCTGTGACTTCTTCCTCTCATCCTTTAACCCCTGACAAATCCCAGGCCACTATCTGCTCTTGAGAGCTGTCTTGTGTGGGAAAATAACTCAGTTTCACAAATCAATCCATTGAGGCAGTGATAGAGCACACCTTTAATCCCAGAACTTGTGAGACAGAGGTAGGAGGATTGCCGTGAGTTTGAGAACACCCTGAGCCTACATAGTGAATTCCAGGTCAGCTCAAGCTAGAGTCTACCTCAAAAAAAGAAAAAAAAAGTCAATCTATTGAAAAGTTGAGTTCTTAGATATGAGCCATTTAGCTAGTGCTGGATACATGGGAAATATCAAGTGAATGGTAGTCCTCAGTATTTACTAGTATCATAATGATGGATGTTATGATGAACTATCCGCTTTGAGTTTGTGTTCTGATTGAAGAAGAAAGACATGCCAATAAAATAATTTTAAAAAGTAATGTTGAAGGATGGGAAGATGGCTCAGCAGTTAAAGGCGCTTGCTTACAAAGCCTGTAAGCCTGAGTTCAATTCCCCAGCCATTCATGTAAAGTCAAACCCACAAAGTGGTACAAGTGTCTGGTGTTCTGTTTGCAGTGGTAAGAGTCCCAGGTGTGCCCATACACATGCACATATGTGTACACATGTGCACACATGCACAAATAACTAATTTTTTCAAAGCAATATAGAGTGATATGTGATGGTTACCAACATCCAAAGGGTTTTGTTGTTCTTTACACAACCTGCACTAAAAAGTAGGTTTGCTGGGAGTGAGGGTGCATGACTTTAATTCTAGCACTTGGGAGGCAGAGGTAGGAGGATCACTGTGAGTTTGAGGCCAGCCTGGGACTATAGAGTGAGTTCTAGGTCAGCCTGGACTAGAGTGAGAGCTTGCCTTAAAAAAAAAAAACAGCAACATAAAAAGTAGGTTTGACATAATGACCTAGAAATGATATACATATAAAGACGGAAACAAAGATTCAATAAACAATATTTATATTTCTTTGCATGGTGTCTACTGATATATAGATGCATATACATATATATTTTGTAATGTTTTTTGGTTTTTCGAGGTAGGGTCTCTCTCTAGCCCAAGCTGACCTGGAATTCACTAATTACTCTCAGACAGGCCTCAAACTCATGTCAATCCTTCTTAGTGCTTGAATTAAAGGAGTATGCCACCATGCCCAACTCAATTTTACTTTTTTAAATTTTAATTTAATTTATTTTATTTGAGGGAAAGAGGGAGAAGGAAAAAAGAGAAAGAGAGAGAGAGAGAGAGGAAGAGAGAGAGAGAGAGAGAGAGAGAGAGAGAATGGGTGCGCCAGGGCCTTCAGCCACTGCAAACAAACTCCAGACACATGTGCCACCTTGTGCATCTGGCTTTATGTGGATACTGGGAAACTGAACTCTGATCCCTCTGCTTTGTAGGCAAAGGCCTTAACTGCTAAGCTATCTCTCCAGCCCTTACTTTATTTTTTTTTTTTTTTTTTTTTACTCGAGGCTCATTTTACTGTGGCCAGACTACTGGGGTGACCAGTGTGGGTACCAAACAAAAACAGGAGTCAGAACAACCCTGCAAGTGGGACTTCGGTGTGTTCAACAGGGTGTTCCTCTTCATTCTTTGGAATCCATAGACATGCTCCACTCTGCACCATACCCACCCCACATTTCA
>PVHP010039077.1:0-16549 GCA_004024765.1 Zapus hudsonius | reverse complement strand
AAAAAAAAAAAAAAAAAAAAAAAGAAATCTTACTGTGTGGCTTTTGGCTTTATGAAACTAATTTGTAGGAGGAATGTGGAATGATTTGAAACTATGGCCTAACAGATGCCTTGCAGTGCTGTAAGCAGAGTTTGATGAACTGTTCTGGTCAGAGATGAAAGATCTAAATGCAGAAACAACTGTTGACTATGCATGCTTGCCTTATGAGAAGAAAAAGCTTCTGGGCAGAAGCAGTTTTTGTGAGAGTTTTGCTGCATTCTGACTGTGTCATGAGATCTTGAGCAGGGTTAAGTTTAGAAGAAATGGACTGGTATGAGCAGATGAATATAGGACAGAAAGAAATGAAAGATTTGGCTTGGTGTGGTAGCGCACGCCTTTAATCCCAGCACTCGGGAGGCAGAGGTAGGAGGATCACCATGAGTTCAAGGTCACCCTGAGACTACATAGTAAATTCCAGGTCAGCCTGGACTAGAGTGAGACCCTATCTCGAAAAAAAAATAAAGAAATGAAAGTTTTGGACTGGGGACAACACTAATTCAGCTGCAATTGTTTGAGAGATTACCACCATTGAGATTAGGCTAGTTGTTCTAGTTTGGGACAGCAGGAGGAATGGTGACTCTTTGGAAAGTAGGCGGCTTGAATGGTGAAGGAGTTTTCCAGCTCTTCAAAGTCACCTTTATTCTCCACTGGATTAACAGCTTGGCAGCCCACCTTATACTATGGAATATAATAAGTGCAGGAAAGAAAGGGTTACTGGAGTTGCAATATAGTTTGTTTTGGGCAATGTGAGGCAGGGTTGTTGGAGTTCCTGAGAGGAGGCCTTATGAAGCCCTGAGAATGAACCTTGGGTTGCAGTAGAGACCCCAGGACTTCTAGTACTATGGAACTGCTGCCAAGGAGAGCTTCTGGCTCAGAATTTGTGGTGGAGTTTTCCCTGGGATGTAAATAGTCCAGCTGATGGGGTGGAATTTGGACTCTGGAAACTTTTTCCCTGGTTACAGATGTCAGACTTGGAGCTACAGGATTTGATGCTTGTCCTATTTGGTTTAGATCTTGCATTGGTTCAGACTTTCTTATAATGCTGCCTTTTGCAGTGTGAATGTGGTTTTTTTTTTTTTTTTTTTTTTTTTTTGCATCACAGGTTCATAGATAAGCTCACAGTTAACTTTGAACCATGGAGATGTTTGAACAGTATTAGGGTAGATTATAAACTATGGGGACATTTAAAGTTTGACAGAATGCATTACATTTTACATCATGAATGGTTGTACATTTATGGGGGCCAGGGGCAGAATGTGGTGGTTTGAATCAAATGCACCCCTTAAACCAATGTGCTCTGAATGTGTGATCCCCAGCTGGTAGCAATTTAAAAGGTGGAGCCTTCCTAGAGGAGGTATGTCACTGGGGGCAGACCTTGAGGTTTATTAGCCCCCAGTTTGCCAGTGCTAGGTGGCTCAATCTCCTTCTGCTGTTTTCCATCTGCTGTGGCAGAGGTGATGCCCAGCCTCTGTTTGTACCATCTTTTCCTAGCCATCATGAAATTTCCCCTCAAGATTTTAAGCCGAAATAAAAATCTTTCCTCTCATTGGCTGCTTCATCCCAGCAATGAAAAGGAAACTATAGAGAGACTCTGTCTCAACAAAAACAAAAAGGAAAACGGTTGAGGGAGGAAAAAGAGAGAGTCAGAGGTAGATAAGGAAGGGAGAGAGTCAGAAGGAAGAGAAGAGAAAGAACAAGCAGAGCACCACAGGGTGTTAGGGTTTTCCTGGGTGGATGGTACCTGTGACAATAGCTTTGTCCTGACTCAGAGGTGAGCACAGGTTTAGAGAGTTATGACACTACAAAAACATCTAGAGGGAGTCTAGGCTTGTCAGCACTGGGATCTTGTCAGAAGTGGGAGGAGAAAGGAATGTGCTAGGATTCTGTTGGACAAAATGTGAAGTATTTTCAGGTGTGTGATGGATGGCACTAGATCCATGGTAAAAGCCTACAAATGGGGACCTCTGCATAAATGGGGGGCTCAGGAACTCACCTGGCAGGCTTATAAAGAGACTGACTCAGCTGTGGGATAAGCAGCAAGTACCCTCAGCATCTCTCTGGAGCTGGGTTGAGCAAAGTGGCAACTGGGGGATCACTCCCTCCTTGCTACAGATCTCATGAAGACTGCTGCTGGATTTCAGTACAGAGGGATACATGGGGCAGCTGTGAAGGGAACACAAGACCCTCAGTGTCCAGCTGGCCATCAGCATTGCTGGGAGGGGAAAAAAGCTGTTAGAGACAGCTCTGATAGTTCTCACCCAATATCCACTCTCCCCTTCTCCCCTACTAACAAAGCCCTGTTGTTACCCGTGAGGGCAATGACTAGCTAAAAGATCATTTCCCAGCCTCTCTTATGACTAGATGCACCCATGTGACTTAATTCTGACCAATGGAATATAAAAGAAAGTGTCATGTAAGACTTCTGGGACAGCTACTTAAAAGGAAGCTAATTTGGCTTAGATATATGCACTTTCTCTTTTCTATTGTCTAGAATGGGGATGTGATAACTGGACCTCAAGCAACCATCTTGAATCCTAATGGGTCCTTGAAAATGAAGGTGGTGTTAGGATGCTAGAGCAGGACAGAAAGGAGGCTTTGATGACTGCATAGTGGCACATACCCAAACTGCCTCCTCCCAGGCTTCTTGCATGGGGGATTGCTATCCCTGTATGCTTTATTTATTTGTTTGCTTGATTATATGGAGAGAGAGAACATGAGTACACCAGGGCCTCTAACTGCTACAGATGAACTCCAGATGCATGTACCACCTTGTGCATCTGGTTTTATGTGGGTCCTGTGGAATTGAATCTGGGTCATTAAGCTTTGGAGGCAAGTGACTTAACCACTACCCATCTCTCCAGTCCAAGCCTTGTATGTTTTAAGCTAGACTTTTCTGGGGCTCAGTCCCTTGCACTGAGTTCAGTTCCTATCTGAATCAGAAAATTTTATGGGGAAGAAATAATTTGCAGGGGTTCTTGAAAGAAGTAATTCTGGGCAGAGGAAACAACCATTTCAAGGCATGGGGGGTTTGAAATGTGTGACACATGATAGAGCTGGCAAGGATAACCGAGGAGGCAGAACATACAGTGGACAGTGGGGTCTCAGCCACAGTGGACTCCTGGCCAAATACACTACATACCCATTCCACAGCGTAATCACTCTACCTCTCCAATAACTCCAGGGACTTGCAGTTTTAGATCCAATATTCACCGACTCCTTTACTCCATCATTTTTACCAAGTCAAAGTGGATATTTTTGTTGTAGTTGTTGCTGTTTGGTTCTGGTAGACAGTTGCTCTGCTCTTCTTTTTGTAGATGAGGAAACCGAGGATTATGGAGGTTTGCTGTCCTGCCTTAGGTTCCACAGCTGGTAATGACTGAGCTGGGATTTGAACTAGGTTGGCTTGAGTGCCTTGTTTTCTTTCTACCTCTGGTGTTGACCTTCTAGCCTGAAGCAGAATCACCAGGAGACACAGCTTGCTGTATCCTACTACAGAACTGATTCAGTGGTCTAGCTGGGGTCAAGAGCTTGTACTTTTAAAAATTATGTGTGTGGGGGGTACCCCAACACATTTGTGAAGGTCAGAGGACAACCACAAGGTGACTGTGCTCCCCCTCTTGAGACAGGTTCTTCTTCTTTTTTTAAATTTATTGTCCATAATGAGTTACAACATTTAGTGGGCAAACAATGAGTTGTTACCCCCAATTCCCCGCTGCCCTCCCCTCCCCAATCAGCTGGATAACCTCCTCCATGGGTCGTCTGGATCAGTCCTTGTGACAGGGGACCATGGATAGCCTAGTATTCAGCCAGGTTCTCCTGGCCAAGCCTCTGGATAATCTCCCCCACCACGGCTCTTACAATCTTTCCGCCCCCTCTTCCGCATAGTTCCCTGAGTTGTGAATGAGTATTAAGGCTGCTTTAAGGCTGTGAGCTTAGGGGGCTTTGTGTTGAAATCATTGGTTTCTGTCTCACTGGCTTATCCTGTGTTGATTTAATGGTTGTGGCTGTGGGCCCCTTGTTCATCCCGTCATTCTCTGTGGGGTTCCATTTGGATCCTCCACGATATGACTGTGGTGGCTCCTCTCTTGCCAGAATCTCAGCTATCGGCCTATGGTCGGTTGGTAGGGTTAGATGGGCCCCAGCTCTCTCGCGAGACAGGTTCTTCTTAACTCAACCCTGCTCAAGATCTCATGACACAGACAGGTTCTCTTACCACTGCATAGAACTGCCAGACAGCAAAAGAAGACCCATGATCTTTGGACTTTCCTGGCTCCACTGATACCACAGATGCATGCACCACTTTGCATCTGGCTTTCCTTGGTTACTGGGGAATTGAACCCTAGCTGGTAGGCTTTGCAGGCAAGTGTCTTTAACCACTGGGTCATCTCCCCAGTCCCAAGAGCTTGCATTTCTGATGGAATGCAGGATGGGGGTAGCTAGTTTAATGGGAGAACTGTGGCCTTGCAGCACTGAGGACAGAGTTCTCCCTGGAGCAGATGTGACAGCTTAGAGGTACTGTGATTTAGAACAAGTATGCATTGTCTGGAGCTACTCAGTTTCTAAGCCTTCTTATCATGCTCTCTACCAGGCTAGGATAGATGGCACCTGAGCTGAGCCCAGGCTGGGCAAGAATGCAAAGAATTCCATACCAACTTCCAGCTAAATGCAAACAGACACCAACCTTATTCCCCAGGCTGCATTTCGTTGGCTCCTTGGAACCTGGACTCCAGAAGAGCTAATACTGGGCCACTGGGAAGGAGATACAAGATGAAGAACATAGGCCAGGAAGAGATCTGCATCTTGCTGCAAAAGCTCCAACTAGATGTGAGAGATTCCATATGACCCCCCCCAAGAGGATGCTGGAGCTAAAGACTATAGTGTAAATATTTTCCTACACATTCATGTGAGTTTTGTTATTTTTCAATGTTTATGTCTTGCTAGTTGTGCCTTATTGATGTGTCAGTTTCAAGCTAGAAATTCCTAAAGGGCAAGGGAACAGCTTTGAAGTGATGGAGAATTGAAAATCAGGAGGACAATAGATAGTGGTGCCAGCATGGATGATTATTGTGTGGGGGCAGATGCTGGTTGTCACAGTATGAGGAGACAGGAAAAGTAGGGGAGAAGAAATAGTGGCAGGAGATGAACGTGAAGGTGAGGGAGGAAGCAGCAGAGTTTAGAGAGAGATGGGTGGACAAGAGTCTGGTGCCCATAGAAACCATGGGAGGGTGATCTGGGTTAAGATCCCAGTTGTCACTATTCCTCTGAAGGCACTTGTCCTTCTTCACTCTAGAACCTCCATTAGGCCTGTGCCTTGCTCACCTGTGTGTCTTAGCACCTAGAGTGGTAGCGTGCACTTGACATCACCTAGTGCTTGGCTGATTTGATGAGTGGAGGAATGTGGTGGAGGGGGAGGAAAGAAGTGGCCATGTTGGAGCTCTCTTGCATGGAGCAGAAGCTCTCAGCTCAGAGCTAAAACTGGCCCTGAGAAGCACAATGGTGGGAAAAGTAGTGGTACCCCAAGGGGCAGGTCAATCTAACCCAGCTGGGCCCAGTGGGGCCTAACCAGACAGCAGCAGTGGCATGCTGGGGGATTTGCTGGTGTAGCCAGGCTGCCTGCTGGGCTCAGGGCCCATTTTTACCATAATCATCTTTTGTCTGGAAGAACAATGGAGGTGAAGGGGCAGCCAGGCAGGTGGGACATAGCTTGACAGGCCTTCAGAAGAAGACAAGAGGCCAAGAGGTCACCCCACTGGCCCACTCTTAAGAGTCATTTCCTAGCTATGGCCTTCCCCAAGAGAGCCTCCCAAAGGCTGGAGAGTCTCCTCTGAGCATTGGGGGAGGCTGGGCCTGGGAGACCGCCCTGTCTCCTCCCACCCCACACACCTCTCTCCCTCAAAAGCTGCGAGGCATTTGATAAATGCCGCCCAGTTGGGCGCCTGAAGAAGGCTGTCCGCTCCTGGGAGGAGCCTGTTGACGTGGACACTGGGAGAAAAATGGCCTGCTAGGGAGCAGTGGGCGGGGCTGCAGCTCAATTCCCCACAGAACAAAAAGAGATTTCTCTCTCCCTTGCACCAGCTTGAGTCCCCAGCTCTGGCTTGATCAGTTTTCGAGTTGTAATAAATTAACATTTTCTGGAGCAGCAAAACCATATGCAGAGGCCTAATTACCAAATTTGGGGATGGCCTCAAGGCCCTCTGGGCCTGCCTCCCCTCCTCCTCCATCCATGCTGGAACTGGGGAGGACACAGAGGAACAGCTTCTTCCATTTCACTCACACCTTTCCAGGGACTGGCTGGGGCCCCCTTCTCTGGCCGCTCCCTGCACACAGCTCTGCCTGTCACCTCCTCTTTGCTGACATTCCCTCCTTTATGTCTCCCACCCCACAGAATGCAGGGCAGGCCTGTTTATTCCCATTTGGTAAGGGAAGAGCTGAAGGAAGCACTGGGAAAGAGTGGGGGAGGAGGGAAGTGATGTTGGGCCCTAGCAGCAGAAGTTAGAAATACTGAGCCAGCGAAAGTCCCAAACATCAAATTAAGTTTGTTGCAAACTCCCCAAACTTAAAATTAAGTTCGTTGCACTAAACTGTGGCCTATCCGGTTTCGAGCAGGATAGGAAATCTTCCTATAGGCTCTCTGGGTCATGGCCCTGTCTGGTCAGGGTGGGGCTCCCCTATACTAAACTTCCAAGGAAAAGACATTCCAGGATTAACTCTGCTATCTGGACGCTTTCCGTGCTCCATAAAACCCAGGCACTCCTCACTGACTCCAGTCGACATGCTTGCCATTTGCTTACTATGTGAGTCCAGAGCTCAGCCAACTCTCGAAGGCAGAGGTGGCAGATTCAGAAAGGGAACTTAGAGAAGCCAGAAGGGCCCCACAGCAGAGGTCTGTTGGGTGCCCCAGTAGCACTGGATTTTCTCCCCACTGGCCCTGTGGGTGGAGCGAGCTGCTAGTCATGGCCCTTTCAGTATCAGGACTGCCCACAGTCCCAACTAGACCACAGTCCTGTCACCAACCAGGCCTTCGCTGGAGCAGAGGGGAGGTAAGGATCTGGCTTAAGCTGGAAGCAGCTGGAAGGTAGGCTTTGTACAAAGAAGTGCAGCCGACACCCACAAACACACAGTGGGGGTGGGTAAGTAGGGCACAAGGCCAAACCCGATTGTCCAGCTGTGTCCTGAGCCCTGGGACCCTGGGCTCTCTCAGTGCTGGAGTAAAGACAGGAAGTTCCTCACAATCTGGCTCCCATCTACCTGCTGGAACTTATTTCCTTCTTCTTTTCATTACATACTCTGTGATTCCACCAAATTCAATATTCCTCCCACAAGCCCCCAAACCCTACTGTGTCTGTGGTCAGAAGACAGCCCTCCTTAATTTCACATATGAAAATGAATCTACTGTTAGCCCCTCCCCAGCTCATTAGCAGAATGTTTCCTCCTTTCTGTCCCCAAGATGAAAGAATTTCTTCCTTCTGGACCTGGGGAGAAGGCGTAAGCCACTCTGTTCATAGAGCTGGTATCATCTGGAAACATCCTTTACAGACTCCTTACTGGTAAATTGGGGTGGGATTGTTCTCTGTGTTTCCTGGCACCTTGGTTGAGATTTCTCAGAAACGTAGCCTTGTCTGCTCTGCAGACCACACAGAAGGGTGGAAGGTAGGGTAGCATGTCTGGAAGGACTTTTCCATTTGGAGGCAGGGACACCTGAGGTGAAATTCCTGTTCCGGTTCATTCCAGCTGTTCCCTTGGCACAAGTTACCTTTGCTGTGGCAGATGAAAAGGACTGAAGGGTGAACACTTCTTGAAGTATATGTGGCTTCATTTTTGGTGTTCAATAAGCATTCCCTTGCCACTTCTCCCTCTAATGACTGGATTTGGGAGGGAGGAGTTAAGTTGATACTGAACCCGGGGCATGGGCATGGGCATCTCTAACCTGACTACCCTCTTCTTCAGGCACATCTACCCACCAGCCTACAGGATCCTGTCTTTCCCCTTCCCAGCCACCCCAGGCCCAGAGTTTACACAATGACATTCCCAGAAACCAAAACTTCCAAACAACCCCCCCAAGTTTGGATATATCAGCTATGATATTAAAACAGTAATTTTCAGCTGCATAATGTTTCCAACTTGTGCTCTAATCCAGTGGGTAAATATTTACAGAGCCTGACACCACTCCTAGGCCACTTGCTCTGCTGTCAAGCATTCGTTTCCCTTCCAGCTCCGCTGGAGGGGCGTGTGTGCCTGCGTACATGTGCACAGAACATGCCTGCTTCATGGATATGCAGGTGAAACAAGATACAGTCTTCCTCATGGTTTGTTCTTGGGTGGGAGGGACAAGGGATCGAGTTAGGCCTTGTTATTTCCTTCTGCCCAGAACTCTTCTGCTGGGGATGGGGGGCAGGGAGGCACCCATACTCTCATGCAACCCTCTCCTCAGCCTTTCCCACCTTTCCAATACATACGTGCATGCACACAGATAGCTGGCTTCCAGGCCACCCATAGGAACACTCTGGGGGGTCTGCCAAACTTGGCAACTTGCTGCTCAGGTGGTCCTGAGCATACATACCTCTCTGTCACTGTTTCTTCAACTGTGAGAGGCCGGGGAGAGTCCCCAGCCTTCCAAACAGGGCTCTCCTGCTACCTCCATTTCCCCTTTTAGATGGGAATCTCATTCCCAGAGACCCACAGTCATACCAGTGAATATGGGGCCGCCTTGATCTGTGTTTGTTTGTTTGTTTTGTCTTCCTGATGTGCTAGGCATAGAACCCTAGGTCTTGAGCATCATAAGCAGGTGCTCTACCAATTGAGCCACATCCCGGCCCTCACTGAGCATTCTTAATGAATGAAGGCTGGGGCATACCCTCTGCACAGTCAAGGTGCTCAATGAACATATTTGTCACATATTTGTCAAAAACCCAGGGATTGGTTGGAACAGGGTCTTCAAGAAGCAAAGGTCAGTTTTGGTCCAGGGGAAAACTAGGGAAGAGATAGTGGAACCAATTTTTTTTGCGAAATGCTCCATGCAGATAAGGATCTTGTGTGTCTTGTTCCTGGAACATTTATAAGGGTGTCAGGACATTGATGAACTCTTACTCTGGGCAGAGGAGGGAGCACATTCTTTATGTGAATTGAGTCGATCTTCACCAGCCCTAGGAGGTCCCCATTTGAGACATGGGATCATTGGAGCACAGAGAGGTTAGGTCACTCAGCCAAGGGACACAGGTACTAAATAAAAGATGGCCCTGCCTTTTGAGCCCAGGTAGTCTGGCTCCAGAGACTGCCCTCTTATCATACTGCCCTATCCTCTGCAGTAGGTACCCAAGGAATATGCACTGAATGAATGAACAATGCTTACCATATGAGTGACTCCATAGAGCATAGCTGTGTACATTACTGAGCCCTCACCTCACCATTTTCTTGCAGGGTAGGTGTGACCATCCCCATTGCTCAGATGAAGAAACTGAGACTCAGAGATGTAGCCTGCCACAGGTCACAGGGAGTATGCTCCAACCTGGGATTTGCTTTCTACTGCCCTAGCTTGCCTCACCTCTGGAAGGGATCCAAGAGGTTTGTTCTCACCTCCTGGTGCACAGAGGGGAGCAGGCCTTTGGAACATTAGAGATTCCAGCCCTGCATGCGGTCTTGCCAGAAATGACAGCATCCACTCTACCCCTTCAGATGGGAGATGGGAGACGTGAGCTCCTCGCCTCAGACCACACAGCAAGGCAAACCTGAGCCTATGCTTCTCACACTCCTTCAGGTTTCTTCAGAACACCCAGGGGCCTTGGTCCAGTCAGCCAAGCCAAGAACACATTTCTCCAGGGGATGGGCTTCTTCGAGTTACATACTGAGAGGGGTGTAATGAGGAGGAAAGAGTCCAGCAGGGAGAAAATGGGTCGCTTCAGGGGAAGAATTCCAAATAGATTGAGCTACAATGGAGTCCCTGTTATTAGTAATTGTAGTATCATGAGGATGCCTGGGATGATGGTGGTGATGATAGTGATGATGATAATGTTCAGAGCAGGGCGTGGAGGAGAGGAGAGGAGAGGAGGAAGAGGACTGGACAGCATGGCCTAGCAGGCTCTTGCTTCCCCTCAGAGACCCAGATTTGCTCAGCTTATCACAAAGACAAGATGCACTTGTGATAAACTTAGGACCGTGCCTTGCTCTAGGTGTCCTGTACAGGTGACTTGGCTCCTTGTACCAGGCCATATCCTCTGCCCTTGGCCTGGGTCATTCCCAGAGGAAGGGATGCCTTTTCTAACCACACAAAGTCTCCGGATGTGCTAAAAGGGGCCTAAACTTGAAGCATACATGTTGAGGGCTGGGTAGTGACTGGGTATCAGTTATCGATTTCCTAGCTAGGCCAACAACCTGGAGCCCAACAATGACCTTGGATTTTGCCCTCATTCCTTACTCCTTTGAGATTTAACCTTGGACCAAGTACTCATCTGCTATCTGTGACTCAGTTTCCTATCTAGAGAGTGGGGCAGAACTGTAAGGATCATGGGAAATAGATGATAACATGGTAAGCAGTGTGGCCTAGAACAGGTGAGGAAAATCAAGTGAATTTTCTGTGTCCATCCTTCACCCTTGTTCCCTGAGTGCTAAGTTTTTGTTGTGCTGTTGTTTGGGGCCCAAGTCTCACTGGGACCCCACCCATATGCCTAGGCATGAGGGATTAGAACGAGAGAGAACTCTCTGGTGGAGGAAGCCTCTGGAATTTTTTCAAACACGTGTGGCTGACACCCCAGTGTCTAGTCCAGTACTGCCTGCCTGGCTGTGGGAGTAGAGGGGGCTGCTGTGGGGTCCCTGGGCTTTTCTTTTCCCCTCCCCAAGGCTGCTGAGAGGCGGGGTGATGGATGGGGCTCTGCCTTTCTTCCCTCACCACTTCTTTGATGAGAAGAAAGAAACGTCCACCTGAATCTCAAATCAAAACCAGGTGAATTCCCTCTCAGGCTGAGCCGGCTCCCTCTTGGGGTCTGCAGGAACGTTGGGGGCTGAGGGGAGAAGGGAGAATGATAAATCACACTGTCAGGTAGGAGTACTACCCTTCAGCTGTGGCGGGGAAGGCAGCAGGTCCTGGTCTTCCTCCCTCCTAGGATGGGTGTGTGCCAATCACAGAATGTGAGCAGTGGTTAAATGTCCATAAGGACAGCCTCTCACACCCTACCCCAAGCTGTGACATGTGCACTTGGCCAGCTCCCAGTGCCCCTCCAGGTGGCACCCAGCTCCTCACCTGCATCCTCATAGTCCAGCTTGCCACCACCTTTCTGTGTGTTAATCGTTGTCTCTCTCTGGACTTTAGCTTCTGTGCTTGGAGCACAGGCTATTTGAATCTGTTGGAAGTTCAGCCATGACAGCAGGAATGGGCTTGCATTTGTACCTCAGGAGTGAAGTTAGAAGGTGGCTTGAGGACAATTTCTCAAATTTCATTTGTGTTTCACTTCTCTCTGCCCAAACCTCTTCTGCAAGGACACTGTACAATGCAGGCCCCAAGAATTCTTGGGCCCTTGGAGTTGGTAATTGTACTAGAAGATTCCTTAGCACTTTGCAATCCCAGTTCCTCCCTCCATGCAGCCCAGATTCAGGCCGGGCTTTCCTTCCCTAGCATTTCAAGAGGACCATGAGGACAGAGGGCAAACTGGGAAGAACACTGCTGAGGTCTCTCCCAGGACTGACAGTCAATACGGAAAGATGACAGACTGAGTGAGGGCTGACAGAATCCTCAGAATTCTACCTACCATATTCAGGGAGCCAGGAGAGGATGGGGAAACGGAAAGGCCAGTCAGGGTCTGGCAGGAGACTTGAGCACAGGCTTTGGGTTCTAATCACTTCCAGCCCGGAAGAAACCACACTTGCCAGGAGAACTGAATAGTTTTTGACCTGGCCTCCTCCTCCTTCTCCTCTTCCTCCTCCTGGACACCAGATTCCAGCAACCTGATGTAGCCTGTCTGGCTTCCGCTGGGAGCCACCTGCAGAACCTAGACCCTCCCCTGGCACCCATGCCTGCAGCGAGGACAGAGGGACAGGAGAGGGAACAGGGAGAAGGGGAGCCAGGAGGAGGCACAAGGAGTGAAAGCTAAGGGAGAAAAGTGAAGGGCTGGAGAAAAGGCCCCTGAATGGAATGGGAGGGCGGACGGATAGAAAAGTGACCCCCCCAAAGGGAGAGGCTGGAGCGAAGAGCAAGGAAAGGGGTCGAAGAAGGGGCAGAGGAAGGCCCAGGCCCAGGGGTCCCCCTTCCCACATTTCAGGGAGTTCCCTAGAGACAGTGGGGGCGAATTGAAAATGAAACACCTCGTCCCTGGGCCCAGGGATGTGACCCTTGGTGTAAGAGGATTAGGGAGACTTCCAAGAGGAAATGGTGAGGGAGCCAGGAGTGGGAGATCTAAACGCAAACTCCCACTGCCCCACACCCAAGCCGGGAGAAAGCGCGCGCCCATGGCCAGATGGGCCCGAGCCGTGGAGCTCCAGTGCCCCCTTGTGGCACCAGTGTGAATTGGGAAGTAGGTGGGGGCGGGGCCGGGGCTGGGGGGGTGGCGGCGGCATGTGGGAATTTTAACTCCTGAAATGGACAGGAAAGTGAGTGAAATCCTTAGAGATGGACCATTAATGCTGCTGGGGACTTCCAACATCTGTAAACTTAAGTCAAGATGCGCCCCTCTGCCTCTCCCTCCCTTTCAAGGCAGCACCCAGGCTCTTGTCAGGCTCTAGGACCAGAGCTCCTGTCCACAATGACCTCTGCCTCCCCAGGTGCATAGTTCAGTCCCTGACATCTTGGCTTCTGCCTTTGTTTGGGCCTCTGGGTGCCTCGCACTTAACTCTTTCTGTTTCTATTTCTATTTTAAATCCCCAGGAAATCCTATCCCATAACACACCAGTCTGAGGCATCTTGGAATATTCTATGACGATTCAAATTCTGCTCCTCATAGTCTGCTTCCCACTGTGAATACGAGCAAGTACATTTAAGCTCAGGGAGGAAAAGGCACTTGCTTATGACCACAGAAGGGATCTTTGTGCTTTCCCAGCTGGGTATCCATTAGTGCCTTTGTTTGCAGCCCTGGCCTCAACTCTCAGATAGGATCTTGATCAGCTCCCTGGTGGCCAGGACACAGCCCTGAACCAGACTAAGAAGACCTCTTTGGCTTGCTGGAGGTCCTGCTGGGCAGTTGGCTTGCCTCTTCTTTACATGTCCCTTAGAGTTTTTCCAATGCAAAGGTCACCTGGTCCTCCGGTTTCCCTTCTGTCTGCAGTCTGCCACCACAAGCTTCTTACATCTTTGTGCCCTCCAGGTCTTCTCCTGCAGGGAATTAGCCTTAAATAACCTAAACACCCCTGGCCTGTCACTCGTTTTCTTAGAGGTTGGCTCTGCCTGAAGGTTGGCATTAAACACACGACCAAGGGAACAGAGTCATCAGTCTCGCTCTGTCCCGCAGCCAGCTGGGCCTCCTGCCTCACCACCACCCCAGTAGGCCTGCCACTATGCTTTTTCTGTTTCTGCTTGCAGTGGCCAATGGTACAAAGAGGGTAGGTCTCTAGCTCCCTGGGGAAGGGAAGAAATCCCCAGTTACTAGAGAACCCCCCTTAGCTTTATAATGATGCCCCTCCCTCGCTGGAACCCAGCTTGGGCTAGGGTGCTCCCCAGAGCCGGGACTAGACTTATTTCCAATGATTCACGCCCACGCACTCCCCACCTCACCCCTGGGAGCCACCTCTGCACTCTTAATAGATCTTATGGTTAAGAAGTTTTTTCCTGCTACTCAGCGTTAGTGTTTAAAGTGCAGTTACACTCTGAAAATTGACCATAAAACGACACCATGGGGTCCATATTTATCCAGCCACAATTCCAGACCAGTTTGGGTTAGTTTTCAGGTTGAAAAATGGCTTTGGGGAGCTTCAAACTCCACCCAAGTCCTAAATCTGTCTCAGTGCTTCCCTTCAGCGCCTCCTACCCCCAAGCCTAGAAAAGGCTGGTCCTTGGGCTGCTGAGACATTCAGGCAGGCCCAGCCTTGCTCACAGGACTCCTGCCGCAACTAGATGGGGTGGGGGCACTGGTGGGAGGGACAAGGCCTCAGGACTCACCTGAATGGAGGCCAAGATGGGCCCAGCCTGCCCAGGCTCTGGGGCCTTAAAGGAGCACCCCCAATATGGGGACCTAGAATGAGCCTCCTGAAAAGACTGAGACTCCTCAGCTCACCACCCCCCAGCATCTCTAGCAGAGAAAAAGGCAGAGTGCCTTCTACACTCCCTTGTCACACTCCATGGCTCTAGTCTGTCAGCAGTTGTGCTTGGTTGTATCGCAGCTTGGCCAGCTAGCTTAGGACTAAGGGCTGCACTCACACCCCAGTCTTGGGGTGACTCCTGTTGAAAATCTGAATGAGGAGGCATCTGACCTCCTGAACATGGAGACCACAGGCTTTAGGGTTGTGCACTGTGAGGACATTTTATGTTCAGCGGTGACCACTCTGCTCAGGCCAGCCATTACCTGAGGAGGGCCCACAGCCTCCCCTCCTGTTGACTCTAAGGAGCCTGGTTATTTGGTTCCCAAGCTCACAGCAAATTAGAAGCAGTAAATCAGAAGGAGGGAAGAAGGGCTGCTGGAAGAAGGCACACTAAAAGTGTCAAGAAGTGCGAGCTGACATCCTGCTGGCAGGGGAGTAAGGCAGCGAAGTAGTAAAACCTGAAACACCCCTGGCCAGGTACAAGCACTCAAGGAAGGCAGACAAACCAGGGCCTTGAGGAGCAGATCAGACCGTCACCGCAGGCAGTGCCCATGGTGGCAGCCTGTTAATGAGCATGCCCGGGCCTTAGGGAAAGGAGGCCAGCTGGGTGGAATGTGTTTCATAAACATTTCCATCAGAAGTGACTCATTGAACCTGGTGCAGTGGTATATGCCTGCAATCCCATTTGGGAGGCTGAGGCAGGAGGATTGCAAGTTCCAGACTGTGCCTCAAAAAATAGCAACAATAACAATAAAAGTTTCATTTGAGTTTTGCACAGTGGTGTGTCTCTGTGGTCCCGGCACTTGGGTGGCTGAGGCTTGAGGATCTCTGGTGCCCAGGGAGTTTGTGGCTAGCTTGGCCTGCATACCAACATCAGCCTACAACAGATAAAAGAAAAGAAAGTTGATGTTTGTTTGTCTTTGTGATGCAATATTGTCGTGCTGCCCAAGCTGGTCTCAAACTCCCTGGGCTCCAGTGAACCTCCCATTGAGTATCTGGGACTACCTGTTCATGCCAAAGAACCCAGCTAATTGTGTTTTTAAGTACATGCTCATGGGACTAAAATCTCAGCTCTGAGGTAAATTTGCAAGTGCACAGTGCCTCATCCCTTAGGCCCCTACACAACTGAAACCAGCCGTGTTCCTAGACCGCTTAGGGATGACATGTCCATTGGCCTTGAAGCCAGTCCTGAGCAGGGAATCTTCTCTCTATGAACTGTACTTGCTTTCTCTGTAATACTTGTCCAGCACACAGGGCAGAGGTAGGAAGACCACAGTGAGTTCAAAGCCAGCCTGAGACTACATAGTGAATTCCAGATACAACCTAAGTCCGAATATTTCACCCCGCCAGGCATATAGTAGGGGCTTACTAGTCATGCCAGCTTTTACAAGTCTAAAAGTGGTGGCTCTCACTATGGTAGCCCCTCCAGGAACAGCAGCATGGGGGGCTTCTGTGGTGCTGGCACTGGAGTTGAGAAGTGATGGAGCTCTGGGCAGGGCTGGTGTGTGCCAAGAGACAGAGGAGGAGGAGCCAGGCCATGGGAACAAGGACTTAGGGGCCAAGAAGCCCCCTTTGTCACTTTGTCACTATGTCTTCCTCTGGCCCTATAGCCTTCCACTTCAGGAGACGCTCCCAAAGGCTTCGTGACACCAGTCAAGGGCACTTGACACTTAAGTCAGGAATACTGAGGAGAGAACCACATCTGGGAGTCAGGAAAAGAAAAGCACCTGCCATGCAAGCAAGGCTGGCCACAGAGTGTGGACTAGGCAGGTAGGCAGGTGTACCCAGCACGCTGGCACTCCAGAGACATGAAGAGCAGGAACAGGTCCAGGCTCGAAATTGTCCCTTGTCTGTGAGACGCACCCTCCCCTCCATGCCACTCAGGCGGGGCAGCAAAAGCCAAGAAGTCTCTTATTTGGGGAGATTGAGGGAATGGGAGACAGGCAAGTGGCTCCATGTCATCCAAGGGTGAAGGGTGGCACTCAAGGGACTGTGAAGACAGCAATAGATCTGTAATGAATTCAAGCTGGCTTCCAGACTCAACAAGTGCCATCTTCTGAGACTTGGCTCCTCCAAAGAGTGCGGGCGTTGGTGACTGTCATGGTTTGATCCAGGTGTCCCCCACAAACAAATGAATGTGTTCTGATAGATCGATCCTCAGCTGATGGCAATTCGGGAATTAGAACCTCACTAGAGCTGTGTTGTTGGGGCGGGCTTATGGGGGTTATAAGCCAGCTTCCCCTTGCCAGTATTTGGCACACCTTCCTGCCGCTGTTTGCAGTGCTGTGGCAGA
>PVHP010039076.1:0-16542 GCA_004024765.1 Zapus hudsonius | reverse complement strand
TATTAATGGCCTCTAATTCTTTGGTGAGATCCAATTTCCAATCTATTTTTGTTTTTGCTTGGGTTTCCTGATAATCATTTTTTAGTTTTCTTAAGTCCTCATCAAATTTAATTAATTGATTGTCCAGCTCTTCTCTTAGCTGATTAATCTTTAATTCACTTAATGTATTTCTGAATTCGTTCATATTTCTCTCCATCAACTTCAGTTTGGAGAGTATGCTTGAGTAGGAATGCTTCAACTCATTTATGTCTTTTCTCATAATTTCCATGTCAGCCCTTAACTGCATCATATCTGCATTGATGTTGTGGTCAGGAGCCATAATGTTCTCTCTCTGCCATTCTGTATGAGCTTCTCCCACCTCCTTGCCAGTTTCGTGTTTCATAATGGGACTAGCGGCCCTGATTTGGGAAGTTGCGTTTTTCCTTTGGCTTCTGCCCATGGCCAGATATAGAAGTGGGGGTCAGTGGTCCCGAAGCTGATGAGAGGCTGGGCGCCCCCAAACTTGGGCCTGTATTGCAGACAGACCCCCAAACCTCCGTGGAGAGACACTCCTTCCCCTCTCAGAATGTGGAGGGGACCGCCTCTGAGGACCGGCTGCTCCCACAGGGAAGCCTCTCAGTTGGCGCCAAGTACCAGGAATCTGCCATGAGGGGATAAAGGTAGAGCCTGAGGTGCAGAGGAAGGGCACAGCTGCTGGCTCCCCTGCAGAGCTGAGAGCTGCCGGGAACCCACAGTGATTCTGAAGCTGAGGAGAGGCTGGGCGGCCCCAAACCTCCCCTCTCAGAAGGTGGGGAAGACCACCTCTGACGACCGGCCGCTCCCGCGGGGAAGCCTCTCAATTGGCGCCAGGGATCTGAACCTGCGCAAGGGGACAAAGGCGTGATCCCTGGGTGCACTAGGCCCAGCCCGCTCTGTGCTCCCCTGCAGAGCCGAGAGCTGTCGGGAACCCGCAGCGGTTCTGAAGCTGAGGAGAGGCTGGGTGGCCCCAAACCTCCCCTCTCAGAAGGTGGGAAAGACCGCCTCTGAGGACCAGCCGCTCCCGCGGGGAAGCCTCTCAATTGGCGCCAGGGATCTGAACCCGCGCGAGGGGACAGAGGCGTGAGCCCTGGGTGCACTAGGCCCAGCCCGCTCTGTTCTCCCCTGCAGAGCCGAGATCAGCTGTGGAACCCTGCTGTGGACCCCAAGCTGAAGCCAAGGAGAGGCCGTGAGCGGGTGCCCGGGTCTCAGTCCTGCAATGAAACCTTTGTGGAGAGCTTGGAATCTGCCCCAGGGGATAATGGCGGGAGATAGTGGGGGGGAGGGCTCGGCCCTCTGCTCCACTGGGGAACAGAGAGCTGCTAGCGAACCCCATCTGCTCAGCCCAGGGGTTCTGGAGGGAGGGAGAGTCCGAACTCGGGTTCGGCCTGTGTCCAAAGCCTGGATACCAGCTGAGGGGATCAAACCTTTCCGGAGAGTCCTGGCGACTTTGTTACTCGGTCACCATCTTGCTCCGCCCCATTTTTCCCTAAATTTGATGTGTCATTTTTTTCCTTTCAGCTGTGTAGAATTCCATCGTGTAAATATACCAGAGTTTTGCTGTCCATTCCTTCATGGATGGGCATTAGGGTTGATTCCAATTCTTGGCTGTTATGAATTGAGCTGCTATAAATATAGTTGTAACAAAATTTTCTGCATCTAGATGTGACATCTTGCAGGTAGAGGGATAGTTGGATCCATTGGTAGTTCTATGTCTGTATTAGTCAGGGTTCTCTAGAAGGAACAGAGTTGATAGAATGGATATATAAAAAAAGGAATTTACTGAGACAGCTTACGGCAGTCCAATAGTAGCAGTCTGTAGGCCCACAGGTAAGGAACCAGTAGCTGTTCATTCCACGTAGATGGATGTCTCAGCAGTCCCAATCCAGCTCAAAAGGCCTGATGAATCCCTGGGAAGCGGCTGCTCTTCAGTCCACGATGTGAGGCCGAGGAAACTGTTCCGAGTGCAAGTCACGAACCAGCACCAGCAGCTGGGGGAGGAAGGAAGAAGAAGCATCTCCTTCCCCTTAAGTTTCCTTATATTAGTCTCCTTCTGGAAGGCCCACCCAGGATTACTATGGATTAGCTCAAATTGACAAGCTTAACCATCACAAGTCTTCTCCAAATCCCAAAAGGCATTTTCAATCCTTTCTGCAGGCAAGCTCAGGGATCCACCCAAGATTATTATGTATTAGCTCAAATTGACAAACTTAACCATCACAATGTCCATTCTGTCTAGGAGTCTCCACACTGCTTTCCATAATGGTTGAACAAGTTTGCAATCCCACCAACAGTGAATGAGGGTTCCTTTTTCCCGCATCCTCGCCAGCAATGATTGTTGTTGGTTTTCTTTATGATTGCCATTCTGACAGCGATAAAATGGTTTCTCATTGTGGTTTTGATTTGCATTTCCCTGATGCTTAGGGATGCTGAGCACTTTCTTAGATGAGTCAAGGCCATTTGTGTTTCCTCCTCTGTGAATTCTCTGTTGAGCTCACTGCCCCATTTTGTGAGAGGGCATTTTGGGTTTTTGTTATTAATTTTTTTGAGTTCTCTGTAGGTTTTGGAAATTAGGCCTCTGTCTGAGTTGTAGCTGGCAAAAATCATTTCCCAATTTGAAGGGGGTCTATTGGCTCTGAGTATGGTTTGTTTGTCTGTACGGAAGCTTTTGAGCCTGATCAAGTCCCATTGGTTAAGTGTTTGTTGTATTTCCTGAGCTGCTGGAGATTTGCTCAGGAAATTTTTTTCCCACTCCTATTTCATGCAGAGTTCCTCCTATTTTTTCTTCCAGGGTGTTCAGGGTTACAGGATTTATATTAAGGTCTCTGATCCATTTGGAGTTGATTTTTGTGCATAGTGAAGAGTGGATCTATTTTCATTTTTTTTAACACGTGTTTATCCAATTCATCCAGCACCATTTGTTGAAGATGCTATCTTTGGCCCAGCGTACAATGTTGGCCCCCTTGTCAAAGAACAAATAACTGAAGTTACTTCCATTTAAAGCTGGGTCTTCAATCCTGTTCCATTGATCCGTCTGTCTGTTTTTATGCCAGTACCATGCTGTTTTAGTTACTATGGCTTTGTAGTATGTTTTGAAGTCAGGGATGGTGATACCCCCTGAGTAGGTTTTTTTACTTAGAATATTTTTAGATATCCAAGGTCTTTAGCCCTTCCAAATAAATTTAGAGATTATTTTTTCTATGTCTGTGAAGAAAGAGGTTGGGATTTTTATCGGCATGGCATTGAATCTGTAAATCACTTTTGGCAGGATTGGAATTTTTACTATATTGATTCTCCCTAACCATGAGAATGCAACATCTTTCCATCTTCTCATGTCCTGCTCTATTTCCTTCTTGAGTGTTTCAATATTTTCCTTATATAAGTCCTTTATAACCTTGGTTTGTGATAATCCAAGGTATTTGATTTTCTTTGAGGCTATAGAAAATGGGAAAGTCTCTCTAATGTCTTTTTCTGTCTGCTTGTCTTCTGCATATATGAAGGCTACTGTTTTTTTCTGTGTTAATTTTTAACCTGCCATGTTGCTGAAGGCATTATTCACATTCAAGAGGTTACTGATACTATTCTTTGGATGTGATATAAAAAGAATCATGCCATCTGCATAGAGGGATAGTTTAATTTCTTCCTTTCCGATTTGTATCCCTTTTATGCCCTTCTCCTGTCTTATCTCTTGGGCTAGAACTTCAAGCACTATGTTAAAGAGCAGAGGTGAGAGTGGACCCCCTTGTCTTGTTCCTGAACTGAGTGGGAACTCCGTGAGTCGTTCCCCATTGAGAATGATCTGTGCTTTAGGAGTTTTGTAAATCGTCTTTATTAAATTGAGGTATAGGCCATATATGCCTATTCTTTCGAGAGCTTTGAACATGAAGTGGTGTTGAATTTTGTCAAAGGCCTTCTCTGCATCTATTGAGATAACCATGTGGTTTTTGTGGTTGATCTGATTAATGTGATGTATCACATTTATCGACTTGCGTATGTTGAAACATCCCTGCATCTCTGGGATAAAGACAACTTGGTCAGGGTGGATAATATTTTTGATGTAGCTTTGTATCCGGTTTGCTAGGACTTTGTTCAGGATTTTTGCATCTAAGTTCATCAGAGATATGGTTTTCTAGTTCTCTTTTTCTGTTGCATCCTTGCCTGGTTTGGGGATTAGGGTAATGGTAGCTTCAAAGAAGGTGTTTGGAAGCCTTCCCTCTTTTTCTATGCGTCTAACAAGCTTCAGAAATAGTAGTTTCAGCTCTGTGATGAAGGCTTGGTAGAATTCAGCTGAGAAACCCTCTGGTCCTGGGCTTTTCCTTTTGGGAAGGTTTTTGATTGCATCTTCAATCTCTGTGGATGTGATAGGTTTATTTAGTGCTTTTATCTGCTCTGGTTTAAGCTTTGGCAGTTGGTAGGTGTCTAGAAACTTATCCATTTCTTCCAGGTTCTCTAATTTTGTGGAGTAGAGGTGTTGGAAGTATGACCTGATGATTTTTCCAATGTCTTCGGGATCTGTTGTGATCTCACCATTGTCCTTTCTGATTTTATTGATTTTTGGCTTTCTCAATTCTTCGTTTGATTAGATTGGTCAGGGTTTTGTCAATCTTATTAACTTTTTCAAAGAACCAACTCTTTGTTTTATCTATTTTTTAATCGTTTTCTTTATTTCCAATTCATTAATCTCAGCTCTGATTTTAATTATAGCCTTTCGTCTTGCGCTCCTCAATTTAGCTTTTTCCGTCTGTTCCAATGATCTTAGGTGGGTGGTTAGGCAATTGATTTGAGACCTCTGTGTCTTTGATATGAAGGCATTTAGCGCAATGAACTTTCCCCTCAGGACTGCCTTCATTGTGTCCCACAAGTTCTGATAAGATGTGTTATCATCATCATTTATTGCTAGGAAATTCTGAATTTCCTGTTTTAGTTCTTGGATGACCCAATCATTTTTTAGGAGTGAATTATTCAGGCACCAGTACTTTGTGTGTTTTCTGGATCCTCTTCCATTGTTAATTTCTACTTTTAATGCACTATGGTCTGATATGATGCAAGGAACTATATCAATCTTCCTGAATTTATTTTGGGAAGTTTTGTGACATAAGATGTGATCAATTTTAGAAAAAGTCCCATGTGCTGCTGAGAAGAATGTATATTCTGTGTCTGTAGATATCTGTTATCCCAGCTGGTCAATGGTGTTATTGAGCTCTGTTATGTCCCTTCTGATCTTCTGTTTGCTTGATCTGTCTAGAGCTGATAGAGGTATATTAAAGTCTCCTACTATGTTGGAATTAGAGTCTATTTCTGCTTTATTTTTGAGTAGGGTTTCCTTTATGAACTGTGTTGAACCCACATTTGGTGCGTATATGTTGATGATGGTGATACCTTCCTGTTGGATCATTCCTTTGATGAGTAAGAAGTGACTATCCTGATCCTTTTTAATTGATTTTGGCGTAAAGTCTCTTTTGACAGAGATTAATGTAGCCACACCTACTTGCTTTTTACTTCCACATGTCTGATAAACTGTTTTCCATCCTTTTACTCTAAGAAGATTGCTGTCTTTAGAGGTAAAGTGTGTTTCCTGAAGGCAGCAGATGGAAGGGTCCATTTTTCTGATCCACCCTGCAAGTCTGTGTCTTTTTAATGGGGGAGTTAAGTCCATTTATATTCAGTGATATAACAGTGAGGTTTGCTTTAAGCCCTGCCATGATGAAGGGTTAATGGGGGTTGTTGTCGCTGCTGCTGTTATTAGCGCACTGACTGCTATTGTCGTATCTGATCTCTGTTACTCTGCTGAGGTAGATTTCTTGTTTCTTCTGTGTGGGATATCTCTTGTAGGATCTTCTGAAATTTTGGCTTTGTAGTCCAGGTTGAAAGCCATACTTCTTTAGGCCCTGAAAAGCATTATTCCAAGCCCTTCTGGCTTTCATGGTTTCTAATGAGAAGTCTGAGCTAAGTCTGATGGATTTATAAGTTATGGTTTGCTTTTCTCTAGCCGGTTCAAGTATTTTCTCTTTGCTTTCTATGTTAGGTGTCTTAAGTATTATGTGTTTTGGAGAATTCCTCTTCGTGTCCTGTCTGTTTGGAGTCCTCTGGGCCCCTTGAAAGTTGAGTGGGCTTTCTCTTGTTAGATAGGGGAAGTTTTCTTGAATAATTCTGTTGAAAAATTTTCCTATGCCCTTAGCCTGGGTTTTCTTCTCCCTCTGGGATCCCCATGATTCTAATATTGGACCTCTTTATGGTATCCCATAGATCCCTCAAATTATGCTCACTTGATTTCTTGAATTTGTTGAATCCTATGACATCCTTATTAATTCCTTTTGTCTTGTCCTCAATGTCTGAGAGTCTGTCTTCTAGATTGTCGACTCTGGGACTGATTGATTCTAGGGAGTTTTTTAACAACTCCATTTCATTTTTGGTTTCTGCTATAATTTTGTTAATAGACTCCAATTCTTTGGTGAGATCCAATTTCCAGTCTATTTTTGTTTTTGCTAGGGATTCCTGAAAATCATTTTTAAGTTTTCTTTAGTCCCCATCATATTTAATCAATTGATTATCTAGCTCCTCCCAAAGTTGGTTCATCTTCAAATCACTTAATGTGTTTCTGAATTCATTCATATTTCTCTCCATTAAATTCAGTCTGGAGTCTATGCTTGAGTTGGTGAGCTTCATCTCATTCATGTCTTTTTTCTTAGTTTGCATATCAGCCATTAACTAGAAGTAGTTTGCATTGCAGTGTCAGGAGTCATATTATTCTCTCTTTGGGATTGTATATTTGCTGCCTCTACTTCTTTTCTACTTTCCTGCTCCATAATGGGACTAGGGGCCCTGAGTTGGGGAGTTCCATCTTTGATTTCTGTGGGTTTTTTTCGTTGGTTTCTGCCCATGTCCAGGTAGTGGAGTGTGACTCAGTCACCCTGGGGGGTGCTGTTCAGCCTGCTTTGTTGTGTCCTCCCTTCAGTGGCACATGATCCCTGGTGCCCACTGAAGTCACCTATGAGCTCCCTGCAGTGGTGCGTGTTCCCTGCCTGAACTGGCCTCTGCCCTCCCAGCAGTGGCAGTGGTTCCCAGGTATCTGCCAGACGCCTGGCCCTGGCAGCAGCTTCGGTCTAAGTGGGCTTCTGGACGTGAGCTAGGTCAGTGTGCCCTAGAAGCGCATCTGCCTGTCTGTGTGTGGGGGGCGGGAGGGTTCACAGAGAGAATGTGCCCATGGATCCGGCGCTGGAGGGAGGGGGCCCCAGGAGGGAGAGATGCTCAGCTGGCAGGGCTCGGGAAGCACCTGGGAGGAGACAAAGGCCATGGCGGGAGCCTGGTGTGGGGGAAGGGCGGCTCTCTGTTCCTCTGCAGACCAGAAAACCGCTGGGGAACCCTGTTCGGGTGCAGGTGCTGGGGAGAGGGTGGGCTTGGGTTTAGGGCCGGCTGGGGTCCAGGGTTTGGATCCCAGCTGGAAAATCAAACCTTTACAGAGAGAGTCCTGGTGAGGCTGCTACTCATCCGCCATCATGCTCCGCCCCCTATACTTAATCTTACTCTTTCTTTTATTATTAATTTTTTTTTGAGAAAATGTTTCATTATGGAGCCCACAGTGGCCTCTCCCTCCAGAATGCTAGATTCCAGGCATCCACTACCAGTCCAGCATTATATGCTGCATCTCTGATATGAGCCATTCCTAAAAGTGTCATTCTTGTAGAATTTTTGTTTTCAATGCATGATCTGAATTTATTTATGAGAAAACAAATGACTAGTCTAAATTTGGATGCATTCTATGAAAAAAATGGCCTTGAACCCTAAAAATTATGTTATGAAAGACTTCCAGCGTAAAAGATCCTGAACTGCAAAAGGGTTCAAACATAAAACAAACCAAAGAGGATAATAGCAAAATGTAACATATAATCCTTATTTGATTTTGAAATTAAAAAAGAAACAAGAAAAGATAAAATATGAAATTAATAAAGTTAAACATTTATGGATAAATTATAAATATCCTGAAAGTGATAATTGTACTGTGATTATGTAAGAAAATTGCTTTAGTTGTAGGAAATACAGGATGAACTATTTAGAGGCAAACTATTTCAGAAAAGTGTGTTTGTGTGTGTGTATTGAATCTTATTATTCTTAGTAGCTATATATTGTATACCAAAAAGTTGTGGTGAATACTGATCTTTTTGTTTTAGGGGAACTATATACATATTCCACAATTATCATCTTAAATCCTAAGAATGGAATTTGGTAGATGGTATTATCTTTCTTTTACAAAAATGCAAATGAAGTTCCTAATGTTGTGACTTGCCTAAGGCCACCTTACTAGCAAGTGCTGGAATTGGGGTTAAAGCCACCTTTAACTTGCCACAGAGCTAGAACATCTTAACCTACACTCCATCCTCACTACTGGCCCCATCATTACTGTGGTAGAAGCATTACTGAAGCTGGGTATGTATGATCATCAGGCAACGCAGTTTTTATAGTTCTCTGAATGTCCACCCAGAACTAAGAAAGGTTTAGAATTATTTGTTTGTAAGTTGATTTTATTTTTTTAAAATATATTTATTTGCTCTTTCCCTCTCCTTCTCTCTCCTGCCCCCACCATGGGTGTCCGAGTGTGTGTGAGCACACGCACATATGTATGGGTGCACCCGTGCTTCTGCTGCCACTTTTTCTGTCTGGCTTATGTGGGCAGTTTGGGAACTGAGTCCTGGCTGGCAGGCTTTGCAAGCAGGTGTCTCTAATGGCTATACCATCTTTCCAGCCCTTGTGAGTTTATTTTTTAAAATATTTATTCATTGATTTGCAAGGAGAGAGAAGAGAGAAAGACAGAGATAATGGGCACACCAGGGCCTTCAGCTACTGCAAACAAACTCCAGATGCATGTGTCACTTTGTGCACCAGGTTTCATGTGAGTACTAGGGAATCAAACCTGGGTGCTTAGGCCTTGCAGACAAGCACCTTAAACATTGAGCGATCTCTCTTCAGCCTGAGTTTATTCTTAATTCATCTTGAGTAGGTAAATTCACCAATAGAGAATTGGTAATTAACAAAAACTGCACATGCACACACATACACACATTTGTTGTGTGAGCTACAACATTTTTTCTGACTTCTTAAAACACAAAGAGGGATAGTTAATGATTCAGTGAGGAACAAAATCAGAAACTAGTATTTTGGGGCCATGCAGCTTTGGAAGACCAGGTGGTATCTACCTACTATGACTTTCAAAGCTTAGGGAAGGCCTTTACCATCACTGCTATCTCTCCCATCCAAGTACTAACCAGGCCCGACCCTGCTTAGCTTCTGAGATCAGACGAGATCCGGCGTGTTCAGGGTGGTATGGCCGTAGACATCACTGCTACCTCTTACCTCTAACTTGACAATTTATTTTGTATGCTCACTGATGGCATGCCCTTTTGTGTCACAGCCATTTATCCCACTATGGAGGACACACTTCACAGTAACCTAGAGAACAACGGTTTGCACTCATTCTCAATAAGTGTCTCGTATTCGAATACCCAGAGACCATGTTGCCATTTGTTTGTTTTAAAACATGATCTCGGGTTGGAGAGATGGCTCAGTGGTTAAGGCACTTGCCTCCAGTGCCTAAGGCCTCCAGTTCAATTACACAGGACCCACATAAGCCAGACCCACAAGGTGGTGGCCCTGGTTCTCTCTCTCTCTCTCTCTCTCTCTCTCTCTCTCTCTCTCTCTCTCTCTGTATCTCTCTGCTTGAAAAATGAATAAATAAAATATTTTAAAAAACATGATTTCATGTAGCTCAGGCTGGCCCTAAACTTGTTATGTACAGAGAGCATGCATTAATAGAAAAAAAATGCGATGGGGTTTGAAGGCCTTATAAAGATAAAGGATGAAGGAGCTCACCTGAGTGGTGTTAATAATTTTAATTATTTAAAATCTAGGAAAATGCAAATTCTAAGTAAGATTTAGAGTTTTTGGACTCCCTCAGTCTTAGTTATTCTAGATTGTTCCAAAGCTAAGCAGGGACATTTTAGAAACATTAAAAACAAATGAGAATCACTTCCTTCCTGTTCCACCCCAAATAACAATGACTTCTGAAGAAATTGCATAATGTTCAATTCTTTTAAAAGGTTAGTCCTGGCTGTGCACCTTTAATTGAAAATTAAGGGCCCCATTGGTCTTAATAGGAAACAGATTGCATTTCCAAACTGTAAACTTCCCTAAAAGGAGCATTGGTGGAAATGCTCTCAGATTTAAGGAAAATTAAAATCAGATTAAAAACTATCTGGATTAAATCAGATGATCTATAACTTTTTTTTTTGTTCACAGTTGGTTCATTGCCAATTCTGGATAATTCAGATAGCTTGGTTTCACTATATTGCAGTGCAGAAGGTGGACAAATGGGATTCTCATTATTGGCTTAAATGGTAGCTGAGAGTGGACATGAAGAAAGAGTTGAAAGATGTGAACTGCCATAGAAACCATCTCAGGGTTGGAATTGACAAAGTATAAAATTCCCAGCTAAATTTTAATTTTAGATAAAAAGTGAATATTCCTTCATCCCCTTAGTATGAGTTTCTCCTGCGTGATTTGATACTTTTTTTTTTTTTAACTTTTGAAATAGGGTCTTACTCTAGCCCATGCTGACCTGGAACTCACTCTGCAGTCCCAGACTGCCCTTGAACTCATGATGATCCTCCTACTTCTGTTTCCTGATTAATACTTTTTTTTGAGGTAGGGTCTTAGTCTAGCCCAGGCTGACCTGGAATTCACTATGTAGTCTCAGGCTGGCTTCAAACTCACAGCAATCCTCTGGCTCCTGAGTGCTTGGATTAAAGGCATGCACTACCATGTTCGGCTGATACATTTTTATACTAAAAGATTATTCTTAGTTTAACTAGGTGTTATTTATTTGTAGCTGCAAAATCTGGCAGCCCACAGATTCCAGTTTTATAATTTTCATTCTCAAGGTGGAAATAACAATAATATCTAACATTTACAGAGATTTTTAAACATTTCAAGTATGAAGTACATACATCAACTCATTTTACGTTCCTGGCAATCCTGGGAAGTAGGTATAGTAGGTATGCATTATTCATATGAAAATGAGTGTCTAGAAAAATGAGGTGACTTGTTCAAGGCCAACTAGCTATTAAATTACAGAGCAAATGTAAGTTTTCTACCCTGGTGCTGCTTTAAATTTTAATGTGTATAAGAGTTACATGGGAGGGGAAAAAGAATTACATAGGGGCTTTTGTAAAAATTCAAATTCTGATTCCAAGTTTCTTCACCTCAAGCACTTTCCCAAGTGAGTCTGATGTTATTGGTATTCAGACTACAGGTTTTTCTTAAATTTAACAAATTTCTGTGTGTCTATGTGTGTTCACTTGCATGTGAACGTGTAGGCATGTGTGTGGGGGTCAGATGGCCTTTCTCTGAATCTCAGTTTCCTCTTGTGATTTCACTCTGTTGTTGTCCTTTGCTATGATCTCTGCAAGTTCTGGAAATTTCTCTTGTCTCTGCCTCCTGAAAGTTCTGTCAGTGTGTTGGGATTACTGAAGCCTGTCACCCTTCTTGTGTGAGGCCTGGGGAGGATTGAACCCCGGGTACTCAGACTTGAGCTGTGAGTGCTGTGAGTGTAGATAATACTGAGCCATCTCCCAGCCCCAGAGCATAGTTTCAAGTATGAGAGCCTAATTCATTTCCAAAGCAATGTTCTTATTTTTCTACTACTCTGACTCTACTTATAAGCAAATCATCCTTGCTTAAGCATTCATAGTAGGAATAACAAGCAGTGACATAGTCTTAGTAACATGGAGGAAGAGAGGTCATGTTCTCAGGACTAAAATACTCTCTCATGAGTTAGCTTTCCTTCTGTCAAAGTTGCTACAAATAGAACGAAGCCTCACCTTTTTTAAAAAAATATTTTATTTATTTATTTTCAAGCAGAGAGAGAGAGAGAGAGAGAGAGAGAGAGAGAGAGAGAGAGAAACACCAGCGCCACCACCTTGTGGGTCTGGCCTATGTGGGTCCTGGGGAAATTGAACCTGGGGCCTTAGGCACTGGAGGCAAGTGCCTTAACTGCTGAGCCATCCCTCCAGCACTCACCTTCGTTTTGGGGGATTTTAGTCTCTACTAGGATTCACTGACCTAGAAATAATGGGAGTGAAAAGTTAGGTGGTAAAGCTTTCTATTACTGTTCTAACCCAACTTTCTTCAGCAAAGAGGTTGGAATCAGGTGAGACTCAATTCATTTAACTCAAAACAGTTTGGTTCATGACACTCTGACTCAGAATGCTCCAGGGCCTGCAAGTTATCTGCTGAATGGTATTTAGATTCCTGAACCTAGTCTTCAGAGCCCTCTAGGATCTTGCCCTTTTCCCACTGTTCATTTCCACCCTCACTTTGAGTCACACTTTTTCTTTTTCTCCATTGTATGTAAGTCGAGCTACATGCCTTTCTGTGGCGTCTACCCAGGATGTCTTGCTTTTATGCCTTTTCTCACATTTTCATTATGCCATTCCAACACATTGAGATTTGACTTATTTCATAAGACCTGCTATGGAGCCTGGCATAGTGGTACACATCTGTATTGCAGGCTACTCCAGAGGCTGTGAATCCATTATAGATATTCTCTGTTTATAAATAAGCCAATGCTCCAATGGTAAAACTAAACGAAAAAGCACATCAAGGAGTTGAGGTTGTAGCTCAGTGGTAGAGGAATGTCCTAGGATTTATGAAAATCTAACATACATATACACACATACACAAACACATACACAACACAGAAACACACAACACACACATATTAATTGAGAAATTGAACAGTTTTGAATGCTGCTTCTCCTTTTCATTTCCAGCTCATTATATTAATAGTAGGCTTCCGCATGAGGTCCTTCTTTGGTTTACTGTTCTGAGAAAGTGAAATGTGTTTCAGCAGTGATTGAGGTTACACCAGAGAAAAATATTTCTAGTGGAAGTTAGAAATGGGAAAAAATGTCTTGACGTATGAAGAAAGATGTACTTAGCTGACCTCAAGATTTCATGAATTATATGGAGTGATGGAGACACAGTGAAGCATTATACCTATGCTATCAGGCATGCATCCTAAGAGAGTATTTCCTGCTCAAAATAAACAATGCACAATGTTACTTCTATTTGTTTTTGGTTGTGAGCCTGTGAACATGTTCTAGAGTGAGAAACTATGAAAGTCAAGAAACTGATGTTGGCAGCTTCAGCTGGTGCTCCATAGTTCTAGACTACCCCAGATTTTGAGCCTGACTTATTACATAAGGCATTTCCTTGCAATAATATGTAACTTTTGTTTGTTGTTTGGTTTTTCAAGGCTGACCTGGAACTCACTATGTAGTCTCGTTGGCCTTGAACTCACAGCAATCCTCCTACCTCTGCCTCCCCAGTGCTTGGGCGGGCTAAAGGCCTGCACCACCGCGCCCAGCTCAATAATATGTCACTTCTGCTTGTTCCATTTCTTAGGTTAAATTCTGACTGATACAGACTATTTTGTTCGTTTGTTTAGTTAGGGTCTCACTCTAGCCCAGGCTGAGACTATGTAGTCTCAGGGTGGCCTCGAACTCATATCAATCCTCCTACCTCTACCTCCCAAGTACTGGGATCAATGGTGTGCGCCACCACACCTGGCTAGAGTTAATGTTTTAATTAGATTGTAGAAATTTATTCTAAATATGTTGATAGAAGAGCCTAGATTCCTTATCAACAACATCCAGGAAGTTCTCTTTTTAAACAATTTAAGAATCATACAAACATATAACAATTCTCAAGGTAATTAGAGGAAAGAGAAATGGAGAGAGGAAAAAAGGAAGGAAAGAGAGGAAGAGAGAAGGGAAGAGAGGGAGAGGGTGTGAGGGAGAGAGACTTTATTAATATTAAGGGATAATTTTCAGTTCTAGTTTTACACAAAAAAAGAAAAATGTTCATTTTGAGAGAAAGAACATCTTGCATTTGACTGAAAGTTCTTTAAAATATATTAAAGCTGATATGGTTTATTTTCAAATTTGTCAAAGACTACTTTGCAGCCAAAGAGGAAGAAACTCTTCCTCACAACCAAAGGATTGTTGTTTTCAACACCGTTCTTCCTCTTCCTTCCCAGAATCTGAGATGCTCTGTAAGACCTATGACTGACCTCAGCAATTGAACTTATCTTAAACCCTAGAGTAGGCGTCTCTTGTTCAGACAGCTTTGGCATGGCATGTACCTGATTTTCCTTGTAAGGCTTTACAACAAAGCTGACCTTAAAAGAGATAAAATGAGCTGTTTTAAGTTCAGGTTTGCAGAGAGATAAGTCCTTCTGCCTACTAAGTATGTTTTTTGGTTACCCAACAGCTGAGGCTTTTTCAAGAGATAGAAGCTCAGAATGGAGAACCCCTCTCATACATCCACATATCAGAGAGAAGATGCAGACACTGATAATCATTTTTATGAAATATTAATGTTTCTAGAAGGGTTAAGACATTGCCAGCATTCAAGGGCTAGGGCTTGTGGACTCTGAATTACTAGAAGCCTGAATGGGAAGGAAAAGAGAACTCCAAGGAAAGTACATAATACCATAAAGGATAGCACTCTCCTGTTTTAGTATCTTAGTCTCTCCGTTGAAAGTGAGGCTACAAGGGCTGGGGAGATGGCTCAGTGAGTAAGGTGCTTGTCATGCCAACAAGAGCACCTGAGTTCAGATACATATCCCCCACAAAAAGCATACACATCACTTAACTATCTCCTCGTCAATCAGTAATAACAGTTTTCTTTAGTGAGTAGACTGTGAAATTCTCTATTTATAAATGGGAGCTATCCTGAGAATGATTTCAAAAGTGAGGGCCTCAAATCTTTTGTTTCCTAGTAAACAGTCAAGTTGTGTAGGGTGGGACATGAAAGAACACAGTGCTGGGAGGTAAGTAAAGGATGGTGAATAACAAGGGGGATTTGCCCCTACTGAAATGTCCAACTCTAGGGAATTAGTTAAATAAAGTAAATATATAAGATGTGTCATAGTCAGCTTATGGGTATCTGGGATGAATCTCCAAATCAGGCACAGTAATGGGAGGAAAGGATTTATTGAAGCTACAGATCCAGGGGAAGTTCCATAATGATGAAAGAGGCTGGCCCCTTCACAGGTCCAAGGAGAGAAAAACCAGAACCAACACCGTATACATAACACCAAACAGCAGGGGGAAGAGGGAGATTTCTTGCCCTTTTATATAGCCTTAGTGCAGGGTCTTGCAACCTTTTCCCAGACTTGGTGATTCCCTGAGTCTCTGAAATTTCCTTCCTGAACAGCCCTCCCAGAAAAGGATGTTAGTTTGTAGCTCCCCTCAGCTTCCTTACATCCTACCCCCTACTGAGAGGGCTGCCATCCTGTAAACAAACTCAGAGACCCACCCAAGACTACTTAAAATGTCAAGTTGACAACAAAACTTAACCATTATAAGATGGAACATGCTATAGTTGTAAATAGAAATAAAGAAGCATTTTATGAACTAACGTAGTCATGAAATAATATCAAGTCACAAAAACAGCTGAGTGAAGCTGGGCATGGTAGTGCATACCTCTAATCTCAACAGTTAACAGCTAAGGAAGAATATGAACATAAAACTCAGATGAGAACAGGTGAAAAAAGGAAATAAAGAGAGGAGAAGAGGACATCTGGACAGGCTAGGTAAGGGACAGAATAAAAGGGTTGGGAGGGTCTTGGAGGGGTAGAGGGTTAGGAGGGTGGAGAGGTGAATTTCATAAAATTTAAGACAGCATAGGAGGTTCCACAGAAACCCTCCTCCTACATAGAATTCTACAAGACATAAACACCAAAAATGTGGAAGGGGGAGACAGTCAGATAGAAGTGCCTTGTAAAAGATGGAAAAAATGTTAACCTTAAAACCATGGGTTCTGGCTGGTAAATCCCAGGCCTAAAATTGCATTACTCCCCTCCCCACAATGAACTGTTGGCCAGGGAGACCCATGCGGTCCCCAAAACAATGTAGGCCATTGCCAAAATACTTGGTTACCTGCCAGAGGTAAAAGGCAAGACCCTATTGCTGAAGACAACACAGGCTGTGGTCATAGGACATTGGGATACCATGCTTGAATTGCGAGGGAAACCATCTTCCTCGTGGCTAGTTCTCATATGACTGGAAAGCACAATGGTAGCTGCTGGGGGGCAATGGTTACATGTTTGAAATTGCCAAATAAAAAGAAAAAAGAAAACCATACAAGGAGCTGAGGAGATACTTCAGTCAATAAAGTGCTAGCTTCATAGTCATAAGGATCTGGGTTTGATCCCCAGAACCCACACAAAATGCCAAGTGTAGCAGTACATATCTTTCTTCCCAGTACTGAGGAGGCAAAGACAGAAGGAACCCTGGGGTTCCCTAGCCAGCTAGTCTAGCCTAATTGATAAGCTCCAGACCAGTAAAAGACACTTTCTCAAAGAAGATGGATGGTGCCTCTGAGGATGGCAACCAAAGTTATCCTTTGTCTCACACACACACACACACACACACACACACACACACACACACACACACACACACACACACA